>JABXWE010008405.1:0-15958 GCA_014611495.1 Limonius californicus | reverse complement strand
AGGCCAGGCTACCCTACTTGACCTATCCATTTTCGTGGATAATTTTCGTGAAACCATTGCCTAACTCTAGCAGCGTAGTGACTTGGAGCTCCGTCTTGTTGCATCCACATATCCCGACGAACTTGCAAAGGAACATCTTCTAATAAAGGTGGAAGGTCGTTATTTAAGAAATTTAAGTAGTTCTCAGCATTTAATCGGTTAGGTAGTACAAAAGGCCCAAGGAGTTTATTATCTACGATTCCTGCCCAAATATTCACTGAAAACCGAACTTGATCATTTCCGTGGTGCAGAGCATGAGGATTTTCATGTGCCCAGATATGTTGGTTGTGAGAGTTAATGTCGCTTCGTCTGTCCACAGAATGTTGTTTACAAATCTTGCATTTCCTCTATGTTTTTCTAATAACCAATCGCAAAAGCTAACACGTTTCTCGTAATCTTCCTCTAATAAATGCTGCATTCTTACTTTATGGAACGGATAAAGTAGATCTTCCTTCAAGATGTTATAAACGGTGGTCTTGGAGGCACCAACAACTCTAGAAAGAGCACGCACGCTAGTACCCGGATCATCTGTTACAAGTTCCAGTACCTCCTCTTCTAAATTTCCGTTTCTAACATATCTTGGTCGGCCTCTATCAGCATTGGGAGCAGGACGGATATTTCCTGTTTCTCTAAGCCTTTGATTTGTAGCCAGAATTACCACATGGCTGGGATGTCTCCTATTCGGAAAACGCTCGGCGTAAATCCTAGCAGCTTGATTGCAGTTTCCGTGGCACTCCCCAAGAACCCAAATCATGTCAACGTACTCGTTTGTGTCGTACTCCATAGGAAATAAATGCAAATAACCCAATAACAAAACAGGAACCAAAAAACAAAATGAATGAAAGCAACAAAGTGAATGAATACAGAAAAACGCAAATAAACTCACAACGAACCAGGAACTGAAGAAAAATGACAATGCAAACGTCCCGATAAGTAAATCAAAGATTTTGACAAATGTCGAAAAACAAATTTTCTACTTTTCATCACAATACCATGGCCTTGCACTGTTGTCAAATGTAGTATTTACGAAATTTATCATTTTTAACAGTACTTCCAGAAGAGCAACTAGAGCGTCAACTCAATATTAATCTTTACATAATCAAGTGGCAGTCAGTCACTTATCGGCAGATACGTGCAACATTAAAGTTCTCGTTATTGTTTTCATGAAATTCTGTTTTAAAGATATGAACTTTAACACTCTCGTACAAGAAAACTAAGCTCCAAATACCTACTTTTTTTTGAAGATTTGTATTAAGCATTCATAAAGGAAAAATTCTACCTGAAGCTTTTAAGGCATTTAAAGGACACCCTGTATAATCAATGTGGAACACCCGGATATAATTTAATTTGTAATTTTTTTAAATAGTAGGATTAATTCACTGATTGCCTCTTCTTACAGGATTTTCTTTAAATAATAACAATAAATTTTTAAAACCCAATTCCTAACAATATTTATTGGAGTAAATATAATCTTCTTCCCTCAATATTTTCTTGGTTTAACTAGAGCGTCAACTCAATATTAATCTTTACATAATCAAGTGGCAGTCAGTCACTTATCGGCAGATACGTGCAACATTAAAGTTCTCGTTATTGTTTCCATGAAATTCTGTTTTAAAGATATGAACTTTAACACTCTCGTACAAGAAAACTAAGCTCCAAATACCTACTTTTTTTTGAAGATTTGTATTAAGCATTCATAAAGGAAAAATTCTACCTGAAGCTTTTAAGGCATTTAAAGGACACCCTGTATAATCAATGTGGAACACCCGGATATAATTTAATTTGTAATTTTTTTAAATAGTAGGATTAATTCACTGATTGCCTCTTCTTACAGGATTTTCTTTAAATAATAACAATAAATTTTTAAAGCCCAATTCCTAATAATATTTATTGGAGTAAATATAATCTTCTTCCCTCAACATTTTCTTGGTTTAAGAGGAATACCTCGACGTGATTCCGATTATCCAAATAGCTACTTATCATGAAATCTTGTTTCCTCAGTAGGCTCATTAATTTCAACAGTCAGATTTTATTCTTTATCTTCATTCTTTGAGAAAGAATAACTTCCCTTCGACAAAATATTTTCTTCAACCAAATATCTGTCATCGGTTACCAAAGACTATCCCACCTCAGTACATTTTGTGCTATACACAGGTCTAACATGTCTCACCCCATGCTCTGAGAACTGAGAACCACAAATACCCTACGTAAGTGCAGTGCTCAGGATTCGAACCTGAGCGACTTTGGTAGATTAACTCCGAACCCAAACACCGTGGCCACTGTGCCGCGGTTACCTTGCAAATTTTTAATTATTTTATACTATAAACTATACTCAATTGTTCTTGACTTGGAAACGTATATGTCAAACTGAAATTGTAATTTATGTGTGATATACAATATTTTTTAAGTTTGGCATACAATCGGTGATAATAGACATAAATATATAAAAAACGCCCTTAACCTCCACTTCCCGAGTATTTATTGATCAATTTTTGTCTATGATATTCGTAATTTGATATTTATTGTGGTATATAAAATATAATTAAGTAAAAAGAAATATCACTAGATGACATTTATGACCCCCCAGGTATTTCACATAGTGCAAAAGCTCGTGTAAAACGATACCATGCATGCAAACCATGTGAAACTTACCAAACACGGAATGTAGCATGTGTTTATAATCTTATTTACGTGCAGACAATCAGATAATTTTTACTGAATTTTAATAACCCCATTAATGACTGTCGGTATAAAAGACTTTTTAATGTAGAAATTTTATACCTTATTGTTGTATGTTTAATGCAATACCCCGAGCTTTGGTTTACTAATAATCAAAAACAATGATAACCACAGATTTACTTCTGCACTCTGCAACATAAATGCGATTTTTTAGCTCTGCAATAGAAAACAGCTCAATCACCGTTTCTAATTAAACAAATTGGCAATTACAGAGTGCTAGAAATCGTTTAGCAAATTATAAACTAATTAAAGGCACATAATTTTTTTCGAATAGGCAGCTCCGATTAGCTTTTTTGGTCGCACAGTATTACTTAGAGCTGATATTTTACTTATGGATTTACTTTAGTTCTAAGCTGTAAACACATAAACGCTTTGCAGGATTACTTATAACATAAACATAGTAATAAAATACTCATACTAGTTTAATCGCTTAGTCACCCAAATACTAATCCGCAGAGCATTGAAGGGGTGTCGTAAAGCTATTAACAACGTGCAATGGGCAAATGTTTCGGAAATTGCCTCGGAAACGATTCTGATGAACTGAATGCTTGATTTGCGTTTATTTGCATATTGATTCATTTTGAAGGCTTCTATCGCTCATATTCGACAGCAATCATCTAAAACACATATTTTGCAATTTACGACATTCGAAGCGATCGTGGGGCTTGATTCTAATATACCTGTAGACGTGCTACCGTTTCCATAATATATACATACTGGGCGGAATTAAAATATAGCAGGAATTTAGAAGCTTTAGAAAGAAAAAGCTTAAATGTTTATTTTTATTTTTAGAATATTTACTCAGGTAACACATACAGCTGAGTTACATTCTAGTTAGGACAAACAGTGGATACATCAAAAGTTGCAAGTTCAAGCATCAGTAAATGTTGTATTTTGCTCAAAAATATGAACTCCACCATCTGATAACACAGGTCTACAAATTTCAAGTTTAAGAACGTTGTTTTATTTCTGCTACATATTCTTATATAAATCGACCATTCTGAATTCAGTGGTGTGCTTAGTTTTTGGCTAGTACGTAAGGTTTTTTCGCAAAATAGGAAAATGTACTTGTTCATGAAAATATATCATTTTTTTTATTTTGGTAAAATAAAATAATACAAAATAATAATAATACATAATATTTATGATTATTTTAAATGACTACCAAATTAATTGGTTTAAGTTTTTCTAGAATGTAATATCTCTCGTTCATTCTGAACACTCCGAGGTTTTTTTCTTATATTTCACATCTGGATTATCTCGCTTCAATGACCAGCAGTAATCAGCCATCATATTAACATTCCATCTCCCTTGGTATCGCCTATTCATTTCCTTTATATCCTGGTGAAATCGTTCTCCTTGTTCTTCACTAACATCTCCGAGATTTTCAGGGAAGTAGCCTAGGTGAGAATGTAGAAAATGGAGTGTAATGCTCATATTGCAACCCGATTTATGGACCTTATTCAGCATATTTTGGACAATGTTTATATAGTCTGGGTGCTTGTTGTTTCCAAGAAAATGTTCTACAACATCTTTGAATGCACACCAGGCTTGACATTCAACACCTGTCATCGTCGGTTCAAACCTTTCATCAGATTTTAAATCTGTAATTTGAGGTCCAATGAAAATGCCTTCTTTCGCTTCGGAGAGTGAAGGAAATTTGGAGCAAAGGTATTTGAAATATTCTTCTTCCTTGTTTAAAGCCTTTACAAACTGCTTCATCATCCCCAACTTGATATGGAGAGGAGGTAGCAATACTTTCTGTGGATCAACCAAGCTTTCACGCAGTACATTCTTAGTTCCAGGTAGAAGTCTCTCTCGGATGGTCCATTTTTTCTGCGTGTAATGTTGATCACGCGCTCTGCTGTCCCACTCACACAAAAAACAAGGGTACCTTGTGAATCCAGACTGCTGGCCCAATAGCATGGAAATGATTTTAAGATCACCACAAAGTTGCCAACCATATTCGTGATACTTTATTTTCTTCTTCTTCCTGTGCCGTCTTCTATCAAAGGTTGGTGATTATCTTGGTTCCCTTGGATACTGCTGTTCGGAATAATAAATTCGTACTTTTGCCGTACCATTGCCTTAAACTCCTCAGTCAGGATGTACGTCTCCTACCCACGCTTCGCTTCCCTTGTATTTTACTTTGTTTGATCAACTGAGGTAAGTAATATTTTTCATTTCTCAATATGTGACCCAAATATTCTAGTTTGCGGCGTTTGATGGTTTTAAGTAATTCCAGATCTTTGTTCAGTCTTTGCAAGACTGTTTCATTCCTGATTCCTTCTACCCACGAAATTCTGAGCATTCTGCGATATAGCTACATTTCGAAACTTTCTAACTTTTTACTTGTTGCTTATGTTAGCGTCCATGACTCGACGCCATATAAAAATACTGGGAACACATAGTATCGTATGATCCGTAGTCTAAGATCAAGGTTTAAATTACGGCATATTACTTTCCTCATTTTTTTCAAAAGAACTTCGCGCTTGTTCAATCCTACTTTTTATTTCTTTACTGTGATCTACATCGTCGTTTATGTTACAGCCGAGGTATTTGTATTTGTTCACTCTCTCCAGTTGGTCACCGTCAATTGTGATATTTACATTATCAATTTTACGTTTACTAATTACCATAAACTTAGTCTTTTTCTTGTTTATGTTTAGACCATAATTATTGCTAGAGTGTACGACGCGGCTTGAGGGCGCTTGTTTGGGAAGAGAAACGCAGTATTTTTACTTTAGCTCAAAGTCAGTTATTATTGGGGCTGTATTGAGTGATTGCGTACTGGCAATTGTGTACCGATACAGGTTACGAATACACTTATATTTTAATGTTGCTAATTTGGGGTGTAAAATCTACATACATATATATTTGTTTGCTGATATTAAATATTGTTGCTGCAATTGGGCTTGTTATTTATTGTTTCCTACCATTGTAGTCTGAGTAACGAATTAAGTAAGTAATAAACTGTGGGTACGACTAACCAATCGACATCTGCGTTAATGGCAGTGTATTTTATTATTAAGTCGTCGGCGCCCTTTCAGGTAATTAACGAAAAGTTAATTAATACATTTATTCGAGCAAAGCAGAGAACCGCCCATCTTCGATTGAGGTTCCGGGAGGCTATCATTAACCAATTATTTACTTACTTAGTGTGGAGAATTTCCCTGGGAAATTCAAGCGTCCCAGGTGGCCTGAATGTGTTATCATAAATGGGCGTCTCCGTCATCCCACAAAGCCAGGGCAGCATCGAACGCAGTAATCAGGACATCGAAAACATACTCAGATCTTGGATGTCCGATAATGATTTAACATACTAGGCAATCGGGCTTCATTTCGTGCAATGGCAAAAAAATATTTCCCATCTTCCCTCGAATTATCGGGGGAGCTCCCTATAAAGCACTTTTTGACCATAACCCGCGTGTGGGTTTCACTGCTTCCAACCTGCCGAAAGAAGTGCTAGAACTTGTAGTGAATGAATAGAAGACCTGGATAGTGTTGCTGATAAAGAATTACCGCAGGGGAATTGTGAGGTATGCCGGCCTTATTCGTAACGGATATGCGTAGCAGTTATGTGTTGGATAAACTTTGCGAGGAAGAGTACTCCAGCACGAAAACACTAAAAGATTTGGTAGAATCTGCGCTGAAGAACGAATCGAGTCAGCATGCCAAAAATGCAATGGACGAGGAAGTACATGACGTCAGCTGGGCAAGGTATGGAAAAAACCCTAAAGCCGACATACATCACAGGAATAAAACAACTGACAGCGAAACTGATCACAGTGGCAAGTCACCAAATGAAGCGCGAAATGGAGAAGATGATGAAGATGAAGGGATATTTGAGTCTGCCACGGTCGAAACAAATAATGAATTTGATGATGAGATCCATAGTGAGTTGAAGGATAGAGTAAAAAAGATTAGAAATGAGATAGAAGCAGCCTGCGAAGGTCAAAAACGTGCGTAGAGAAAATGTTGATGTCATCTAAACGTAAAAATACGGCGGTTATTGTAAATGATTGTGTTCTTGCTTCCGTTCCTAAAGTTGACCGAAGACCAGCAGATCGCCAAAATATTGTGGGAATAATCTCAGATTGCAAAAACGGAGTATATTAAGTTACCACAAAGTATGGTTCTCTGAAAGACTGGTATGGACATGATGCATTACAAAATGCTACTTACAATTTTTTTAAACCTGAAGATGCACTTACGTCGATACAACTTTCTCTACAAGAGGTGGTCGCTGCAATCTCGGGTGGGTAAGGTGTTGCAAAATGTTCCAGCAAACCTTCTAAGCAGCAGTACAAAAATAGAAGATGTATTTGTTATAAATCCAAGAAATTACGTACCAGCCGTTGTCATAACAGTCTGAATTGTGCAAACAAGTAGCTCATAATATGAGAATAAATTATAACTGACTTATTTTATATTTACATTATATATTATCAGACATTGATGTGCCAGTGTCAGTAAGTTATAATTTTCATTACAACATACAGTGTATTCCTCAAATATTTGTGTTTGTCCTTGGTTTGAATGTTTAATGTTTATTTTTTTGACATATATTAGTATAGTTTTTTTTTAGTATAATAAAGAAGAAAAATCTCCTGGTTTCTTCCCACTTCACTATATAACTATAGGTACGAAAACAGAGAACCCGAAATGGACATCCACTTGCGACGACGCAACAGTTTTTACACCAAATATTGGTTTCTATCCCATATTTTCATGAAATGGACAATTTGCTTATCCAAATGTTGTAGTCTCGTATAATTTCACCATCTACAAGAGGATGGGTCCCACTTCACGAAATGGGTGGGATTTTTTGTCCAGGTGGCGAAGAACATTGAAATTACAGTATGAGGAAGTGGATGTCCTTTTCATGGAATGTACAATTACGTCTTCTGGATTCGACTTATAGACGTAGAACAGAAAAGGTATTCCATACAAATGAGTTTTGAATTTACATTAAGTCATTTCTAATCAGCTCATTAGTTTTCAGAACAACAGGTAACTGATGAAGGGATTTGGGCAACAATGTCTATTTCAATTTTTCTGAGAAATTTTGTGATCACAGTAAGCAGATGAACACGGTAAAGATAAGATATTTAATCTATTTTTCAGAAATTATGTCAAAACGTTTCTTTAAACTCCAAGAAAGAATTATGTGCGTTGCTGATGCAGGACTTCTTAACATCGCTGTACATATTTCAGCAAACTAAGTTTGCTATCTTCAATACTCTATCTAACGTAACTCTGCTTTAGGAAAACCTCTGAATATAAATTCTTCACTAAATCAACAATGAAAGTTTAATGGTATTTTAGTTTTCCATTGTTGACCCGGTGAAAAACTTACCGTGGAAAGATGTGTATACAGCTTCAATAAGTATCGCCCACATTGTCAGCACAATGACTATTACAAAGCCTATTTCAAGGCCATCGACTTTTTCTTTTAAATTGAAATATGTTTGCTTAGGAAGAAAACAAATACCGGTTGAGTAAAAAAGAGCGAGGCATGCTATAGTTTCTGTGGTTAGGCGGCGCAAACAATACAACATATTTTCTGATAATATTCCATTCTATATCTTTCTATTCTATAACACAAATACTAATACTGAAAAGAATACCAACAACTTTCAATTCAACCCGACAATACTTTCAGTGCCGTTGAAGCACAATACGCAAATACGAAACCCCAATATCGTGCAGTCCTGAATTGAGAATTCCAAATGATTGTCAGAGGTTTACAAAGTAACGTTTCCGTGAAAGGTACGTCAATAAAACGCGCGTATAATTTTCCGAGATTGTGCCGAATGTGTGTCACGAATTGTTTTTGTTTCTGGAATTGTGTTGAAACAAGAAGCACGCTTTTTATTCGCGAAAGAAATCTTTCTTTGTGACTTCCTTCAAAATCAATACGACGATGCTTACAGCAAGATCTCCCAATTCTAACAAAAGGATACAAGAGCCGACAAGAATGAAATGTGCACCTCGAGACGAAGGCGGTCTGAGGCAAAGTCACGTCGATGACACTTCTCCATAATGGATGAAGGTGGATTTCCCAGGACAATGTACGGTGGACACGATATAAATTATGCCCGTTGCAATGTCCATATGGGCCAAGTCCCCTGACTTATTCACGTCCATCAGGGCGATTTGCGTTTTGTTAGCAGCGTTTCAATTTGGACTGCGGCTGGCGGTAATTAAAGGGTACGAGCAAATCAAATTGAGTGATAATTCTGTTTTGCCGCATACAGAGAATGTGGCCACCGAGCATATTTAAATGCATTGTGTTGTTATACGGGATATGATTTCAAATAACCACCGGTTTCCTTTGACACGATTCATATTCTGTTTGAATTTGTACACGGTTCGTTAGTCTCGCTGGAAATGCAGCCAATGAATCCGCTTGTTTTAACCGCTATTCAAACATATTACACAAAATTTTAAATATTTTATTGCTTTTCATCTTATTCAGGTACAAAGTTGGGTTAGCCGTCACTCGGTAACACATTGTCTTAATTAAATGCGCCCTGAAATTAATGATGCTGCTCTGAAGAATTATTTCCGTATCGCGGAATTTGTAAATTCAAATGCACAGTAACAAGCAATAACTATTTTTATATGTAACACAGCAGTCTATCAATAAGCTTTCGACATTTATTTCTGCGCTTTCTTGGAAAAGCGTTAGGAAATTGTTCTTGTTAGGGTGCTGTTCATCGAAGGCACCTGTTTTCATGTCTGTTGCATTACCAGACACATATTCAATATAAGCACGACTGGAAACGAAGTACGGCTTGCCATTATTTTTGTTTATTTAGCACTTTAAGCCAATACAGTTTCCAATATTTAGTGTATAGGGAAATGTATTGTGTTTTATTCTACTCGCAATTTCTTTTCAATATACCTATGTGTTTCACTTTAAACACATTTACATAATGTGATTTTTAAAGTTTTATACCAATACAAATTTATTGCAAACTACAAACAATAGCAATTTCCTTAATTTTCTTAAAGATCGTATTGAGAACCATTTACGTAAAAGACATGCATCTCTAAACGATTTATCTCGTACAGAGGTAAAAATGTTGAAATACCGAAAAGTAGTATTTTGCGTATAATGTAGTTAATTTAAACGGACTAATTTGAATCAACAAATTTCCGTAGTCATTTATCCCAAACAATGTCATAAAAATATACTACACAAATACAGGAGTACATTATACAGCATTGCTCAAAAATATTTCAAACCTTCGTATTTTAGAATAATTATTTTGACCATATCTTCTTCAGTACGTGTTCAATTGACACCTAATCGGTGTGAGTGCAGGTTTTACGTAGGAGGAAAATGTCGAATATCAAGAAATATTCTGCAATGCTACTGCTGCGGGCAAACAAAAAACTACTGCTCACTCCCTCCAAGATGTGTCAAATATCAAGGAAATTATCTAAACTGCGATATGAAAAAGGGAAACCCCCCTAAATGTGTAAACTGCAGAGGTGACCGTCCTGCCAACTTCAGAAGCTGTAAATATTACCTCGACACAACAAATATTTTAACAAAATGGACCACAATCAAACAACCTTCTGTAGCCTCAAACTCCTAAACTGGAATGCTAATGGTATCAGAGCCCAACGCTCCATATTAGTAGCCTTCTTAGCAACACACAAAGTGGACTTAGCGTGTGTTACAGAAACATATGCACTGTTACGGGCCAAACTAGCTTTTTCGTCGACCCGCAACAGGATAGGTGGAAAAAGGCCTACAGCTTAGGAGTAGGGGGAGTTCACGTAAATCGCTTACGGGAGGAAATCTTCCTAATTGTGTACAGAGTAGGTCCAAATTAGTGGGCGCCACCTTCCAAATACAGCTGATTGCAGGTTCTCGTGGAAGGCCGAGGAGCCAGCAGCTTACTAGAATCGAACTCACCTTTATTGTGCCTCCCTCCTTTTTTAAAGCTTGCAAAATTCATACACACACAAATAAAAAGTATGCAGTAATAAAAGAAGTATTAATTTCAAAACACATATAATTAACCTTTTTTTGAGAGTAAATGACGGTACAAAAAAATATATGACAGCAAGTAGTAATATTTTACTCAATACAACAATCGGTTAAAAGGAACGTTCGATTACATGGCCCACGATATTTAAAATATTTCAACAAATCTACGTAGCCAGTGGCGTCTGTTACAAGAATAATACAGTATGCGATCTCTTTTTACAATTAACAGCAAACAGAAAGAAAATAATGACAAAAGACGACTGTGGGTCGGCTCGTGTCGCATTAAAAAAAAGGTTCAATTACTTAGAATTTTGCAAGTTATCGCGTACAAGGTTTTTTTCCACAACACAAAAAAAATAATTAATTTCCCTTGCCTTTCGGTGCATGTAGTAGAAAGAAATGAAGAGAAAATCTGAGGGAAGACGAGATTGGAAACATGCGTCAAACCAGTCTAGAGACTGAAAACTTGGAGAGAGAGTAGAAAGAGAGGCCGGCGCAATTTTGGGGTTGTTTTCCAGATGCAGGTACAGTCTGGGGGTATTTTCAGGTCCGGGAAAAAGGAAGGCGACGTTCCTCGGGAGACTTTGGGACAAAATAATTGCTGATACACCCTTGGGGATTAGCATACTTCCGACGGGGGTTCAGACGATTGAAACAACAGCACAACTTCCACGGGTTTTTAACATCGCTTTTATCCGATAAAGATAGAAAGGACAATTACACTTAATCGTCCATGCACCAAAGCTTAACACTCTGCTAATTTTTATATAAATCCGAGTTGGTCGAGTTTCTATTTGCCCAGAGCAAAATACGTTACGATAAAAACTCAGTTTAGCAGAAGAGCCGCGAAGAAATCCCGGTCTTCGATAATTCCGTCCGTCTGGGCCCAAAGCTTAGTGTCTACTAAGTCTTTCCTCCTCGCCGCAAAAACATCTAGCCCAGCTTAATTTGTTCTAGAACGAAATTGACACGTGCGTTTTCCGAGAAAAGCTTAAAAGGCAATATCTAGAAGGCTAGCGCTGCTAACAAAGGAATTCTCGGAAATATTTGGTCGCCGCTAATAAACATGTCAAACCTTAGGTGCAATTTTGAAAGTGGCCGCTCATAAATTAAATATTTGAAAATAACGGAAACTGCAATCAACATAAAATTGCAATTAAAATAGAAATTTGATTGCTATGAAGCGGCAATTAGAATATTGCTCCAATCCAGATGGAACGGCACAATCAGATGAACATAACGACAGAAGGGCAACGTTTGCCTCCGGTGGAGTGGCAATTATAATTATAAAGAAAATAATTCTTTATGAAATGCCAGAACTACAATGCGCCATTCTTGAAGCAGTATATATCCAAGTAAATCTCGAACAGGGCGGACTAATTAATATAATAATAATAACTTTTAGACAGCGATTTAAAACTAATCTTTACATCTTCCAACACAACTCTTCTTATCGGAGATCTAAATAGCAAACATTCGACCTGAGGATGCAAAGTTCCAAACCCAACCGGAACGGAACTGCTAAATCTTGCAGTAGTCCATGCCCTTGACATTCAAGCACCTATCGAGTTTACTTCTACCGAAGTGATCACTTACTGGATATATGGATATAGTGGTACAAAACAACTTCCGCAAACAAACCATGTGCATGTTATAATCACATTCGAAGCTACACCAAATAAATACCAGCCTAAGCTATAACTGGGAAATGTCATAGAACTCAAATCTTATCGCCCACGTGACCCATGAAACTACAGACCACATAAATGGTGGAATTTACTGCAGCTGTAGAAACCAGCATAAACCAAGCTGCTACGTCAAGTAACAACCAAAAACAAATAGAATACTATATTTTAAAAATTAAAGTAGATCCAACTTCAACAGCTTAATACGTATTTCCACATACAATATGTTATTTTCAGAAGCATTTAATATTGTAAACAATTGTAGCTAGGGCAACAGCACACTGAATCTTAATTTCGGACTTGTCAGAAAGAGTCCGGAGTGGCAACGCACGAGAAATCCTGTAAGCAAAACCTTAGTAAACAACCTATCACGAAAAACTAAAAGGAAGCTAAATGCAGCAAGAATAAACTCATTTCAGCACTGCATCAGTACGCTCCAACCAGATGACGCAAGAATGTGGAAAATAGCCAGAAAAATATTATAAACGCCGCAAGAACTTCCAACAATCAACGATAACAACGAAACAGTTGTGACCGACGAAGAAAAATGTGCAGCATTCGCACGCTACCTTCAAACAACATTTACTCCCCTAAATTAGTGCTCACCTTGTTTTCATATACTCACCTACACAGAAACTCATACTCCAATTGTAAACAACGATATCGTTCCTACCATTTCCAATAAACTGGCAAATATAATTAAAACCTTACCAACTAAAACATCTCCGAGCCCAGATCAAATAACAAATGTGATTGTTAAACGTTAACCACCACGGAAATATCTAGCGAACCTGTCAAGCCTATTCAATGCGTGCTTAAGACTGGACTTTCCAACGAAATGGAAATAAATGTTCCACATACCCGGAAAGTGCAAAACAGACATCACGAGGTACACAGACCCATTAGCATCTTGCCAACATTATCCAAATAATTAGAAAAAATAATATGGACAAGATTAAATAAGCAAGTTATAAATCTTAACATCACACCGTCATTCCAATTCGGATTTAGACGCGGCCACTCGACCTGCTGCCAACTCCAGAAGATAACAGAATTAATTGAGGAAGGGTTCCAACACAACAACTGCGATGCTCCTAGATATCTTCTATCCTGCTTTTGACCGCTTATGGATCCACAAGCAGCAACATACAATACAAACTTCTGAAGCTTAACTTACCAGAATACTTGAAAGAAGTATTATTCTCCTTCCTTGAAAACCACACTCTTGCCGATAAAATACATGGCAACCTATCCGAAATTAAGAAAATCCAAGCGGGCGTACCACAAAGCAGCGTACTCGGCCCCATATCGTTCAACGTTTACATACACGATGCTCCACCAACCCAAATAAACTTAGCGATGTTTGCAGACGACACGATTCTATTAGCACAAGCCGAGAACCTAGCGTAAGCAATACCCCGTCTACAGATAGCCATTCACACAATCTGTAAATGGTTTAAGCAGTGGAATCCCACAATAACCAACACCAAATGTGTAGCAGAGATCTTTACACAATAGAAAATAAATAACCCTCCTCTGATGTAAGTAGGTGGAACTCCAATAGTATGGAAAACAGAAGAAGGGCCTACCAAGTAGCTGGGAGTTCACCTAGACGCTTAATTATCCTGGAAATACCATATTCTACAGAAGCTAAACCAGCGATATGTAAAATTAAAGCAACTGTACCCTATCATAAATAGGAAATCAAACCTTACAACTGACTGCACTTTAAACGTTTCATCATCATCAACCAACCCTTCTAAATCCACTGCTGGATATAGGCCTACCATGAATTTTTCCACCTCTCTATGTTTTGCGCAGCCTGTAGCCAGTTTTTGGAGGTTCTCTTTATGTCATCCGTCAAGCGTGTTGGTAGTCTGCCTCTGCTGCGTTTATCTATTCTGGGTCTCCATTCTAGAAATTTACCTGTCCATCTAGCTTCCCTCAGTCTGGCCATATGCCCTGCCCAGATCCACTTCATTTTAGCGATATGATTTACAACATCTTTTACACCTGTCCTACCTCTCAGTTTTTCATTTCTGATCCTGTCTTGTAGTGTGACTCTATAGCATTGACCTTTCCATACGTCTTTGGGCCACTCTTAGTTTATAAGCTGATTCCTTCGTAAGCGTTAATGTGTCTGTTCCATAAGTCATGACTGGGAGCACGCATTGATTGAACACTTTACGCTTTATACACATTGAGACGTCGTTTTTGAAAGCATCTCTAAGTATTCCGTATGCTGCCCAGGCTAGAGTTATTCTTCTCTCAATTTCGCACGTTTGGTTATCCCTTCCTATTCACACTTCGTGTCCAAGGTACATTTTTATACCTGGTTTTACTTGAATTCAATTTTAGGCCATTTTTGTGCATGTTATATCAAGTTCATTTAACATTTCTTTTATTTCATCTATTTAATCCTTTACATGTCCCTAATACTACCCTTGGTGATGCACGCGAGTGTGGTATGGGGAAACTTATTCAAGTCAAATCTCCAGGAAATTCAAGTATTCCAGAACAAAGTGCTTAGAATAGCTTTTGTGTCCTGGTTTATTTCTAACAATCAATTAGTGAGCTGGACTGAAAATTGTGCCGATTGTGCATTCATGCGTGGTTAACACGACAACTAACGCAACGCATGTATTTATCAAACAGCGACATTACCTATCAAACCTTAATAAAACCTAGCAAATATCTAGGAGACGACTATATACCCTCAATGTAATTCAATGTTATATAAGTATTCATAACCATACCATTCATAACAAATTTTATCTGTTGAACTGGCATATATATATATTTATTTTCGGTACAAGTCGAGATCTTTTTGGAGTTAGAAACTGTACAAGATGAGATCCTTTTTGCAAGGTGAGATCCGATTTTGGATCTCGTCTTGTATCCATGTGTATATCGTACTCATTCAAGAGGACAAGTGAAGGGGTGGTGAAATTCAAATTTTTGCCCGGAGCTCATCTTGTACCCATTTTGGGCGATTTTATACTCTAGAAGTTCATCTAACCCCACTGTAGAGAGCGCTGCAGCGCCGTTTGTGTATAAAACCTCAAGATGTATTTTGCAGTCAACTTGAGATCCGGCATGCTTGGCAACATCGCAGATGCTGTTGCATCTTGATTTCTTGGAAAAAGGGTTTGCTAATCGCTTCGTAAGTCGTACGACCGCATTTTGTAATTTATTTTAAAATTACTTCTATGCGTGTGCATGGGAATCTCGTAAATAGTAAGAGCTACAAATTCGGTTAAGTACTATTAGCATTACTTATTAACACCTTTAACATTTAAATAACAAAATAATTTTTAGTTTTGTCTAAGAAATTGAAAAATCCCAAGGTTTTTATTTATAATAAAATATTTGCAAATTATTAGGATACTTTCTTTATTGTTTAAATAGGTTTCTGTTTAGTCCAATACTGTTTAACTTAATTTGTAAAATTAACAATATTACAGTTACAAAACTACCTTAACATTAG
>JABXWE010008404.1:0-15376 GCA_014611495.1 Limonius californicus | reverse complement strand
ATTGTTTCTCTATTTTCATTTTTTAGTTTGGTAATTTGTCTCTTCGGTGCATTAGCTTTTTTGAAAACTTTTAATCCTTTATTCTGTTCTATTAAATTTTGCACAAACCGAGTTTTATAGTTTAAAATATCTTGCTTTGCCGATTTTCTTTTATTCACCTCCGCGAATTCTACTGTGTGTCGTTTATTTTGTTCTATCAGTTTTCGTCGTTGTTCTAGCATATTTTTTGTAGCCTGGGACAGTTTTTCTTCTTTTTTATTACTTCTGGGAGTGATCTCCTTTATTGTCTTCTTTATAGTACTGACGATTGTGTCGTTGATTTCGTTGATGGTGTCTTCTTCAATGGCTCTTACTATTCTGTGATCGCTGCCGGTCGTGAACTGGTTCACAACCTCTACATCTTCGATAATATGCTTTTGTTTCGTTAATACAAAGTCTATTTCATTTTTTGTTTTACCGTCCGGGCTTATCCAAGTCCATTTCCGCTTTTCTTTTTTCTGAAAGAACGTATTTATATTGTACAGACTTTCTTTCTCCATGAAGTTCATTAGCATATCTCCTCTGCGATTTCTTTGTCCTATTCCGTATTTACCCATGTATTGTTCTGTCACATCTTCCTTTTTTCCTATTTTAGCATTAAAGTCACCTATTATCAAGGTATAGTCTGATTTATGTTCTGCTATACTTTGGGATATTTCTTCGTAGAATAATTCAACTTGTTCGTCTTCGTACTTACTTGTCGGAGCATACGCTTGCACTATTTTCATAGTGCGTTTCTTGCTTATTTGTATTATTACGTATATTACCCGGTTTGATATTGTTTTAAGAATTCTAATATGAGGCTCTAATCGTTTATGTATGAGTATTCCTACCCCTCCGGTGCTGTCGTCTTCTTTGCCCTTATAGAACAGTATGTTTCCGGAAGGTAGTTTTAGACAGTCTTCACCTTTCCTTCTGACTTCTGAAATGCCGAGTACATCCCACTTTATGGCATGTAGTTCATGTTCTAATTCAACTAATCTCTCTTCACTTCCTATGGACCTCGTGTTGTAAGTAGCTACATACATCTGGCAGCCTGATTTATCCCAGGGATTCTTAGCACCCCCTGTCCGAGATCTGATCTGCCCGCTGCCTTGGTTAGGGATACTCGGACTGCTGGGGACTAGGGGCCGTGTATTTCGTCGTGTTTGCATATTTGAGGATTATGGCCATAAAACACCACGTTGGCCGGACGTCTTGGTGAGTGTATTTCAGCCGCCCCTAACTTGGGGAACCGCCGCTGTTTGTAGCCGCTCACTCTGAGTCAGACGCTACAGTGCCTGTTGGTCCGCGGGAGGTATTTTATTTCCCTCCTACCCACCATATCTGTTGGGCTTTCCCCGATCCGCCACCTGGGGACGCGCCCTCTAGGGGTTACAGGCTCCCCCGAGACTAAACTGAATAATGAAATAATTAAGACCAGCCAAACAAACTAACACTTTGTTTTAAAGGAAAATAAAAGAATCCAAACAGTCCCTAATTTCCCCTTATCCGACTACCTGCCTTGCGATGATTTATGACCTAAAACTATTTTTAGACGGGGTCCCGGTCCTTTTCCGGCCCGCCTGCACTTTGGAAATCTTAAGTGTGACTTGAAAGAACACGACTGAACAACGAATAAGTATATGTATGTACAAGATCCACTAAATAAACCTATTTGCAATTATTCGAACTATTCAAATTGAATCTAGCTAGCCTTTTTTATAGCGCAAAGCTTTTTCGAGCGCCTACCCGCGATTATTCCAAATTAAACGCTAATTCCCTAAACGAAGCGGAGCTTCACTAAACGCGTGCTTGCTTGCTTTGAAAGAGCGAGATCTAGGACGCGGTTTTCCAAGCATCTCTATGCACTTAGGCCATACGGCCCATTGTACACCCTCACTAAGAATTTTGCCTATCTGGGGTAATTCCAACTCCAGTAGTGATTTTTAACGTGTCACACATCACAGTGGCACGGGACCTACGGCTTTACTTCTTATCCGACAGAAGGCGCATTTTCAGATTTTTCCCCACTAGAAAAATCTCGCCGACCTTAGCCAGGTTCGATCCCGCGTCACTCGGAGCTAAAGGCAAATGCGCTAACCACTAGACCACCGAGGCCGGCACTAAACGCGTGCACTACGGACGGGATCTGGAACCGAACTCACAACACTTTTTCTACATGCACATAAAACAAAAAAAAATAATTATAAGCCAAAAATGTACCTAAAATAAACAAAAGCAGAACTGCATCGATGCAGGTGTCCTTACTGCACCTAGCAAATTGGCTTTCAAGCAAACAAAATACAAGGAAATGCGTCTGCATCACTCTCAGAGAGGTTTCGGTGACGGGTAGGAAAGTGGTGGTGTGAAATATGACCTAGAAACAATTTAAAACGTAAATAGAATAAAGATTGCTGTAGTTACGATACGATGTTTAGTACAAATAAAACCTAGGAAGGTGGAAAATACGCATTTGAAATATAAATATATGTATTTAAATTTGTTTTTTTTAATCAACTTTTAATTCATATATAGAACGTTGCAGGATTACTTAAAAAGGCTCACTCGAACTTCGGGGATAAGTCCCTTATGGAAAATTACGGAACCCCCATGTTTTAGTTTTTCTCAAGTTTGAGTTTTAAAGGATGTACTAACCCCTGAAATATTTTTTGGAAATATTGAATGAAACTCTTTACCGATTTGAATGACATCTGGCTTACAAACTATCCAAATGATTTAAATGTAGGGAAAAGATTAACATAACCGAAATTGAGAGAGGGCGCCGGTACCAAATTCAGTTTTTTACAGTATCTTTTAGTTCAAAACTTTTACATTTATTGTTACAGAATTGTCAGGAGAATTTAACTCTCATATAAAAAAATATTTTTGTTCTTTATCGTGCTGTGTTGTTTTATGAAAAATCGAGTTCTAGGACATAAAATAAATTTAAAAAAATATCATGTACCAGAATGATCTTGGCTACAAGTTTATAACACTTCTTGCGTTTCAGCAAACTTTATAATAAAGCATTTTCGGATGTATGTTCATAGAATTATTTTTGATATTTTGAAACCTGAACCCTATCCGAAAGACTATCCCTCATAACAAAAAGTATGTAGGGTTTTTATGGCCATTCAATGTTTCATAGAAGTTTAAATATCTCGAATAACAGACAACGTACAAAAAAGACAAATTTGCTATTTTCGAAAAGTATGAAGTAAAAAAATTACTTTAGAAAATATATCTATTGGTAATAAAGGGTGTCTTTTAGCTATCTCTTATCTTAAAATTATGGTTTGTGATATATGCAAATTCAATTGTTAGTTGAAATACCAAATTGTATTTAAATCGGTCAGGGGTATTCCGAAATTTTAAAAAAATATATTTTGGGCCAGCTTTCAGATCAGTACGCCTTTAAAAATCGAAACTGGGGAGCATAAAACATTTGTATATCGTATAATAAGTGTCGGTAAGAATTTACAATCGCAGTGTAGTCGGAGGTTTTCTACTCTTGTCCATTAATTTAAATCTGTACATGTTTAGTGTAAATCAAAAAAAAAACATAAATACATTAAAATGCTGTCCTAAGGGATAACACTAAATACTTCTTCAAGTAATTAACAATTACACATGTATATGGTTTTTGGGAAAGTCGGCGCTAACTAGTATAAGCTTTCATTTAGAACAACGCTTTACCCAACACTACTGTCTTGAATCACTCCTACAATGAGGAAATTAACTTGTAATCCTTAAATTCCGCCAGGTTTAACTCTCATAATTGGGAAATTTGATTGGCCTTGGTTCACCTTGCCGTACTGTGTGATATAACATATAGAAAGTATTTTCGAGTTGGAGAGCTATACCATTAACAGGATTGGGGGTCAAAATAGTGCCTCAAAAATAACGCCGTCAAAAATAGTACCGTCAGAACAGCGCCTACACCATAAACGGTATAAAGAGGCTTCTACAACGACATAATTTACATTTCTTTGCAGTATGCTGTAAGTTTCTGTGACAAATTTAACATTTAACACTAGCAACGTGTTGTTTCTATATTTTTACTCGTAACATTATAGTTTTTAACTATTTTTGGGCATGGAGTTGGAGACAAATCTATCTTTTCATCTATTTTTGCAACTTATTTACTATAATCAATCATTACTATTTTAAACATTTAATTGCCCTTAGTTTCGTGAAAAACGTCTACAAGACATTTAGTAATATTCACTAATAAACCTATAAGTTAGTCGACTTTTTTGGATGCGTCCGAATAATATGAATGCTATTCGAAAATATTTGTGCACCACATTTTATGTTTCAGTATTTATAAAACCGTCAAATATTATCCCACATGATACAACTGCTCCATTCGATTCTGTGGATGGCCTGATCACTATATGTATACAATTAGTTCCACTTCACACGAAATGCTGCAGCAGATATACACAATAGTATGCATCAATGAACTGGTGTACATCAGTATGCTGTGTAGGTTGGATTAAATAAGCATTGTAGAGTATTACTTTATTGATCTCACTGAATTACCAATACATCGTAATGACGCGCGATCCTACGTTTTTAATAATAAGCGGTGTTCAGGAATTATTCCAGACAAATTGATCAGACGTTAGTTTGTTTTTTTGGAGTGTATTGAAAGGAAAATTTCATTCTCACTGTTATTATCTGTAATAGCGTACTCTGAGGAATTGGTTAAACTTCGAAAAAGTATCCATTTACTTCCCTTGAAAATTCTAGATTTTAGGTTTTTCGAAACCCACAAAGGCACACAGAAATGCAAATCCAAGCAATCAGATGTCTAAGGCCTGTATAACACGGCACAGAACTTTGTACAAAATTTTGTTCAGAATTTTGTTCAAAGTGTCTTTACAAAATTTTGTGCCGTGTTATACAGTAAAATTTTGTTCAAAATTTTGTACAAAATCCCGAGGATTCATATTCTAAAACCTACAAAATTTTGTACAAAGTCGGCGTCGCAAATTTTAGTGTTTATTAACAATCATAGAGGGTAGAGCAGAATATGTTTATCACGTGTATGCTAGGGTGGAGCGAAAAATTATGTGATTTGAATAATTTTTGAAAATCGGTTAGCTTGGGTGCGGAAAAGTTGTTACTCTGTAACAGTAATAACCCGTCAAAATCTAAATAATTTTGTTCAACGTCTTCAGGTGCCACAATGGCTGTGAAAATTTATAAACTTAAGCAAAAATACCTATTTGTTCATACAAATTTAAAGACATGTTTGCTTTACATGAATGCACTTACATACGTGTATAACTATTAGCCAAAATAAAGAAAATTTTTCTCACTAATTAAGCATCTAAGATTCTACAAACAGCAACAAAATTCATAAACAAACCATGTTATAAATGAAACTACTTAAATTTATACTCTGATTTCTTGTTGAACCTATCAATTATTGTTCGTGATTTTAGTCTTGATCGAATATAGCCATCTCTTTGACTAGCATTAACAGCTGCAGATGCTTCGGTTACCAACCGAACACACCGTTCTACTGGTTGAGTATGACAAAGAAATTTTGGAAATGTTAGTCTTTCGTCACCATCCATACACCTCTTGATCTCATCTCGACTAATTGATCGTGTTAGTGGAGGTTCAACATTGTGCTAACTGTCGTGGCTTATAAGGTCGTAATATTCCTGGGCTTCAAAATTCAATTTTGGAACTCTAAACTGCTGAACGGCTTTACTTGTTTTTTGTTGGTCTTTGCATTTCAACACCCGACGAAAGCCCAGCTGCTTAACATGAACATTTTCATCAGTAAGCATAGCTAACAGTACATTTTCAGGGTGGGCAAAGAATGCGTTTCGTTGAATTACAGGATCTACAACTTTTTTTAGGTTTGGAGGAAGATATCTGCTGTATTGAATCATTTTCCACAAATGTCGTGAGCCGTTCCAGCATGCTGATTTTGTCTTGATTTCGAACCAAATAGGCACATACACTTTAACTATATACTTTACTAAAGTTACAAGACTATCAGATGGATGATGAAATGTATAAACGTAATATTCTGCTGGCTGTTGTTAGCCATCTAGAATGTGCCATCGGTCCAGGCTGAAGATTAGCCAATTCTTGGCTGCACTCACCGGTAGTAACTGCAATAGTCATTCTATATAAATATTTTTGATAATTGCTTAGCTTATTTATATCAATTTTGGACAAAGTATTACCGTCAATCTTACTATATTTCACTAGTGGCAACATACAATATTTAAGAGCCTTACCCGACTAGACCTGAGAAGCAAGTGGGACCTTGCGTTGTGCCGTCAAGATAGATCAGTAAATGTCTAAGAGGGCGTTCTAACATATGAAGGAGGCAAACAAACCAGTGAAGTGGTTTCTTAAGCTGCACTTCAAACTGACGTATGACACCAGCCTCCCAACCAGTATTTACATTTGTTCCATCACATCCAACGCGACTAACTCATCTGTTCTAAAGCCCTCTGTAGATAAGAACTTTGTGATACTTTTCGTAATAGCAAGAGAGGTTTCTGATGTAGGACTGATGTGTCCTATATATTCAGAATTTGGTTCCCTTACTAAAACCACATGTTCTTCAGTAACGACCACGGGATGCCACTTTCCATTTTTTAACACGCTCTTCCTCGTCTTGTCCTTTCTTCCATCAAAATATATTGCCTGCAGCCCCATATCTTGCTGAACATCAAATTGAAGTTGTTTTCGAAGCTTCTGCCTCTCTCTCCGAAGTTTGCTGCGATCAATAACCGAGGAAGAGTTTTCTTCGGTCACAATGCCCAAATCCTGAAGTAGTGCGGTTGAAATGGCAGCAGCACCTCTATCTGAGAGTCCCCATCGATCACATTCACGGGCTAATGTTGGAAGTGCCTTTCGCATTTGTTTACTGCAGGGAGGCGCTATAGGTGGAAGCGGTATTGGGGACGAAGTCGAAGGTGTATCCGATATTGAGGATGAAGGTTCATTTTGTAAGGCTGAATCATCATTATTAGTATCTTCTCTTAAAGTAGAATTTGAGCCCTGTTCTTGTATAGCTTGTGTTTTGAAAGTAACTGTGGCATTTTTTGAAGCTATTTATATTTGTGGAATCAAAATATCTTAAAAAACTTTCTTGTTTCTGTTTACGTTCATTTCGTTGCTGAAGCTGCTTTGTAAACATCTTATCAACATTTCCAATCATCATCCTTCTGTCTGTCCGCTGATCGGTAAGAAAATCTCTCTTTTATGGGTACTTTTTTTGCCTTTTCACAAGAACAATCCTGGTAAGACTTACATTTACAAGCCGATATATCAAACAACTTCTTTACAATAGTTTGAAATTCTTTTATTTGACTCAAATACTTATCGCTTTTAGATTTTTGCTGGTAAGGTTTAAGAAGCTTACGATATTTATTATGATATTCGCGGATCCTCTCTTTAATTCGTGCACTTGTAATAGTTGGCAGTAAAGCCTTTTTCCAAATTTCTTCAATAAGTGTCATAACAATCTTGGAAATCTGATAAAACGTGGGTTCTTTATTTTGACCGTTTATTTTAATGTTTTGTTTAGTATACAAATATTGCTTCAGTACATCTTCATAAATTGGCAGAATGTGTTGCGAAAAGCCGGATACAACTCCAGAAACAGGGCAAATGTAAGGTTTAACACGAGTTTCCATTTTAATGAACAAAAAATATTTCTCATAGTTTAAACACCATTTAAAGTAAACAAACAATCAACACAACCACTTTAAGACAACTGATATATAAAACAAAGGTTATGTTACTATCGTAGTAACTGTCAAAACTAAAAAGAGCAGGTGGAATCACGGCGGGAGCACGTATTAATAACAATTGAATTTTTCCTTCATTGTGGCACCTCAAGATGTCGCTCTAGGGTTCTAAGTTTTTGTTTGTCAATTCTGATAATAGTACGAAAATATTTTAAAACACAAGCTAAAAGAAATTTTGTAATACGAACGAACTAGAATTTTTTACGCGCAGGCAGTTTTTATGAAAATGTGCATATATTTAAAAGCCGTTGTGGCACCTGAAGACATTATCCAAATTCAACAATTTTTTTTTGTCTAATTATTGATATAGAGCAACAACTTTTTCGGGCCCAAGCTAAAAGAAATGAGAAAATAGTTATTTTTGTTACAAGTACCTAAAATAATGTTTTTTCGGACGAATCGTTGTTGTTTCCGGACGAGGCGAAGCCGAGTCCGGAATAACAGATGAGTCCGAAAAAACGTTTTAGGTACGTGTTACAAACAACATTTTTTTGTTAAAGCTCCCAAAAACACATTCAAACCTCTTATTATTAAGAATGATTAATGTGATCGGAGTAAATATGTCTCGAAAATAGTGAGCTTCGGATTTTAATTACCATGCCACCATAGTAACCAGATTGTTTAATGTAAACACAAAAAATGCAGAATCCAGCAAATCCATTTCATTTTCATTTTGGGAAATAAGTGTTTAATAATAATGAATGATGTTATCATATTAAATTAACTTACAAACTTAATAATTTTTTCATATTGTTGTACCTATTAGATTAAATAAAGTTGTTTAATTGTTGTATTAAACTATTCTGCTTTATTTACCTAAATGATCCCAAAAAGTTGTCATGGAAACTTTTTGGGATAGTGTCCGAAAAAGTTGTCATGGCCACTTTTTGGGATAGTGTCCGAAAAAGACTCATTTTACGGACTGAAATGAGTCCGTAAAATAGCTCATTTTGGGAGCGTATAAAAAAAAAATTTTTTTCGCTCCACTCTAGTGTATACCCCGCCTGCCTGCACTCCACGCACTTTCTCTTATCTCGCTCGCGGTTTTTATTGCTGCAGATTGTTTGCTTTGTCGTGCGTTCATGTAAAATAAATAAATAAAAGCGCTGCGAACTTATGCATTAAGCATTAACCTAATATTCTTGTTCGAATTCTACTTTACCGACAGTCACATGATTATTTGATTTCTCACAGATGTATCCGTAGTCACAGTATACAGTATACTGTGTCCGTAGTTTATACCTATTTGGGCATGTTAACAGACAGAATTTTGTACAAAATTTTGTACAAAGTTCTGTTTCGTATAATAAGTATTTTGCAGAATTTTGTACAAAATTATATTCAAAATTTTGCGCCGTGTCATACAGGCCTTATAGTATAGTATATTTTCTGTAAGTCTATCTAAATACTAAATAGAGATTGTCAGTCAAATTTTTCCATTCTGCATAAAACGGTTTCTTATTGTAATAAAAAGATTTCTATTGATTCCATAGCGGGCCTAGTTGTCTCAAAGGTACATTGTTATGTGTATGCAGGCAATTTGAATTAAGTAGACTGAATATTCTTTCTAGCATTTTAGGTTTGTTCAATACAAGTGTTGTTGGAGAAACCCCGTTTACTTACATATTACCAAAGTCTTTGTATTTTGATAGCTTATAAATGAGGGCGTGTTGTTGTGCGTGTTTGCGTCTTTGTATAATAAGTTTTTCTTTCCAATTTTAAACCATGTGGAACAATACCTTCTTTAAAATGTTTCACATTACATATTTCGCATCCAAAGTTTCCTACTTATGAGAAAATAAATGTTATCTCGCTATAATGTTTACGTTCTGTAATTGCAAGGGAATTTTCATGCATTTCTGATAAATTCCTGAATTGCAATATTCTTGAAATAACTGAAGATTGAAAATTAGACTGTTGCGCGCTTGTTGGTTTAAATCTGATTAAAGTCTTCTAAACAATTCTGATTGCATACTATGATTTCACCACGAAATGATGGAGATCTGAAGCAGTACATTTTGAGATATACAGTTTTATCAGATTAAACTATTTTTTCTAAACGAAATTGTAAATAGGGAAAGTGTGGTATTTAGGCTGTTTGTATATTTTGCCAACACTACACGGTCCTTATTTTTCAACGAATAGAATCGAAACTTACTAAACCATAATATACGGTACCAAAAAGGACAGAGAATCTCCTTACCTTAGGGCTAAGGTAAACTACTATCTGAACACAACTTTACAAGCAGATGGTTTAGTTTAGCGGACGAGGTCGGATAGATTAGCCAGGCGGATCGATAGATCACCATAAACATGTCAAACTGTTTGTGGAAATGAGCAAATGTAAAATCCACAAAATGACATGAAAAAGTACATGCGACTTGGCGTATCAGTGATAATTCGTACAACATTCAATACATATTGTAAGAATGTTTCATTGTTTCCAACATGAGATAAAAACAGAATATTTTGTGAAAATCAGTACTAATATGATAGTGCAAGCTAGGGGAAGGGTAGTAGCTCAGTTGGCAGAGCGCTAGCATTTTGGGCAAAACTTAGAATATGGCTTAGATACTACCCTTCAGCATTACCAAGGCAGTTAAAAAAATTCCTGTGTTTCAACCCACTACAAACAACGGTCCCTGAAATTTCTGTTGTTCAGATTCGCTGTTCGACTGTACGTCCCCAGCGTCACTACCTTCGCGCTGAAGCGAAGTATGCGGTAGAGAAGGCCGGCGGTGCTCAGCAGTGATACGAAGAGGCTGTTGACGAAAGTAGTCTACGCCTGTATAACACGGCCCAGGATTTGGTGCAAATTTTTGTTCAACATTTTGTACAAAATTCTGAAAACACGTCCTAGACGAAACATAATTTTGTACAAAATTCAGTCCATGAGCATGCGCAAATAGATGCAAATTACGTTGACATCTGTGATAAAACTGCCAAAATAATCATGTTACTGTCGATAATGTAGAATTCTATCAAGATCTCGTAATACTAGGTTAATGCATAAGTTTGCAACGCTTCTATTTATTTATTTTACATGAACGCACGACAAAGTAAACACTCTGCAGCAATAAAGAACGCGAACGAGATAAGAGGCGAGGTAAACACGTCGTAAACATATTCTTCTCTGCTCTCTGTGATCGTTGATACTAAACATTAAAAATTGCTCGTTTGCGCATCGATGCGACGCCGACTTTGTACAAAATTCTGTAGGTTTTAGAACATGAATCTACAAAATTTTGAACAAAGTTTTGAACAAAATTTTGCTGCATGACACAGAATTTTGTAAAACCGCTTCGTACCAAGATCTGAACGTTTCGTGTCTTGTCATACAGGCCTAATAGAGAGAAAAAAAGATTATAAGGTGGATCAACATACATATCAAAGATATTGAAAAACATCAAAATGTCTTACCGATCCGAAGGCTTTAGGGATAAACTATAATAAACGTCGGCGAATTTAATCCATATTTCTATGGCTTACTGTGTATACCTAAATACATACGCATAAACTGAGTTGTGCGCTGAATAGAAATTCCTGCTAAAAATATTAAGTTTACATTTTTACCGCAATTGATACTTTGTTGTGCTTATTTTCCATAACGCTCCGTTTTTTAATAATCGCTTATTTTAAGTTCTTCTAAAATATTAAATACTTTTTTTTGGACGTAATCGGTCAGTTCGTATTAATGCGGTACCAACATATCATTGAAAATAATACAACAAGAACATTGATCTGATCACATGCAAGAATACCACAATTATTGATGATGATTTGAAAGAGCGAGATCTAGGACACGGTTTTCCAAGCATTTCTATGTACTTATGCCACGTTTGGCCCATTGTACACCCTAACTAAGAATTTTGCCTATCTGAGGTAATTCCAACTCCAGTAGTGATTTTAAACGTGTCACACATCGCAGTGGCACGGGACCTACGGCTTTATTTCGTATCCGAGGGAAGGCGCATTTTCAGATTTTCGCCGCTAGAAAAATCTCGTCGACCTCAGCCAGGTTCAATCCCGCGTCCCTCGGATCAAAAGGCAAATGCGCTAACCACTAGACTAACGAGGCCGGCATACCACAATTACGCGAATACAGTTTTCCCAATTAGTTACCTGTGGCATTTGGTTATTTGCAAATTAGTTTGCGTCAACTGTTATCTATTGCAGCCATCAAGGCGTTTATTTGTTTAGTTTAAATCAACTTTTAAAATAAAAAGCTCCAATACAAACTACCCCTATTATATGTAATAATGACATGACCGGGCAATTAATATTTTTTTTAAATTAAATACAGCTCTCTGATAGTGTCAGCGCTATTATCAAGTCATTTGGTAATATAATCTTTGTTCTATTAAAGGGGTTCCTAAACTTTTTAAGTTTTGTACCACATAAATAAGAATCAAACAATATATGTACCACCATAAAAGCAGTTCGTGATTCAAAAGTCATTACATTCAAAATAGTGATTTCATATTCAAGGAATAAAACATTTTCAATGTTTATTTTTAATTATATTCTTAAATATAAATTTAAAAATGACAAATTCAAAATATTTGGCAATTAATTGACAATATTTATTTCAAAAACGAGTACAAAAATTATATACATAAACGAAAAACGAAAACTGGAAGTATAGAAGCAACTAGAATGAATGACAAAAAGGCATTTAACAAAACATATACTAGAATTTTAGAATAAATGGAACTAAATTTAAAGAACAGCTGAAAGCCAAATTTACAAAATGAAATGGATCAGGACAGTCTACACACAACACAAAAATCACATATTACATCACATGTTTCAAAAGGACACAAACTTTAACTTAAATGCGATGCTACTGTCATTAAAACATTCGTACACAACCTCAAAGTTTATGTAATTTATATTTACTTTTATATTCTGCAGTTAGGCAAATTGACATACAAGAAACATTATACAGGGTGGGCCAATGAAAACGAAACAAACCCGATTTTTCATATTTATCGTCATTTTTTAAAAAATCGCTCGGACTCGTCAATTTTTTTGAGGGGGAAACTTTATGCGTTTGTTTTCAACCTTGTCACATCAAACACTTAGGGGTGGGGAGCTTTACCCCTAAAGTTTTAAATAGGAAATGGGATCGAGCGATACATCATTTAAAAGCCCATTAAATTATCGTTTTAAGGGTTTCCAGTTTTTCAAAATCGGTTCAGTAGTTTTCGAGAAAAAGCCTCTTAAAGATAGTAACCCACCAAAAACTAATAAATTCATGATTTTTCACTTTTACCATAATTTACACCAGTAATATTTTACTGATCAAGAAATTTACATTAACTTTCACTTTATTAAATGTTCGAAATGTTGATCTCCAGCATCCATACAGTAGGTAGTATCCATGGCAATTAAAAAATGTTATGTTTTGTTGTAGTTTTAGACAAAAATATTATTGATTTGTATTTTTTGACGGAGACCATCATATAGTTTCGTTGAAAATTGTAGTAGTATGTTCGATTTTTGTTGTTGTTGTTGTTGCTTATTTTTGTTACAAAATGGTTCATTATACTGCAGAAAGGGTATTAATAATTGAACTTTATTATGACAACGGTAGATCCGCTAATATTACAACTGCGTTATTTAATGAACAAAATCAACTCATTCACATGTAACGGTCATTTTGTTCCATAATTTCAGTAATTGCTGGATCAACAAGATCTCGTATTAAATCCAAATACATTTCTCCTGTTAGATTTCCTGGTACAAAAAAAGGACCAACAACGCGATCGCCATAAATTCCAGCTCACACGTTTAATTTCTGAAGATTTTGAGTGTGAACTTCATGGAATATGTGTGGGTTTTCATCGGCCCAATAGCAACAATTATGGCGATTAACAAGCCCGTTCACAAAAAATGAACACTCATCCGAAAAACAAATGTTAAAAAGCAAATTTGGGTTGGTAATTATCCGTTCACTTATACCCTCGTAAAAATGCAAAGTCTGTCAAAGTCATCTTCGTTTAATTCTTGGACAAGGTGGATTTTATACGGATGGAATTTATGGGCTTTTAAAATTCTTTGAATGCTAGCACGGGATATGCCATGCATAAAGAATTATTGGTTTTTGGAGGGTCACTATCTTTAAGAGGTATTTTTCCGAAAACTATTCATTCGAATTTGAAAAACTAGGAAGCGGTAAAACTAGAATTTAATGCCCTCTAAAATGATGTATCACTCCAACCCTTTCTCATTTAAAATTTTAGGGGTGCAGCTCACCACCCCTAGGTTGAAGAGACAAGGTTGAAAATAACCGCAAAAAATTTCCCCTTCAAAACAAAAATTGATGAGAACGAGCGATTTTTTAAAAAATAAAGTAATATATGAAAAATCGGGTCTGTTTCGTTTTCATTGACCCACCCTGTATGTAAAAATAATGCCACATAATCTTATTCAAACTTTCAAGAGATGATTCAAGTTGAATTTTTATACATTTACTGTTTTACGTCACTATTTTGACCTGACTCTGTTATATGTAACCATGTACGCAAGCGTATTTAGCACATTGTATTAAAAACATAGTAAAAACATACAACAAACAGAGGGCAGTATAATAAATTCACATTAAATGACTTAAAGTTTATAGTCTAGGTAGACAAATTCATTGGTCATTTTGTAAAAAGTATTTAAACTAAAGTATTATTTTAAATATTTTGTGTACCACCAATTGTAACGTAATGTACCACCAGTGGTACATGTCCCATACTTTGAGAATCCCTGCTCTATTCCAAATGATCCAACTCTTACTACTAGTAGGGTTTAACGAACCACTGGTAAATAGTAAAGTAGAATAAGTTTTACTAAATACACAATATTAGGCGATAAAAACATTTATAATATCAACACCGGGCCTTTCGAATGAAAGCCTGGCTCTTCATTAGATCAGCCTACTTAGCTAGAAGATGTCATTATTACATATAATAGTAGTACTCCGCCAATCCGGTTCTTTTTTTATTGTAAACATTGATTTAAACTAAACACTTTAACACCCTAATGACTGTAATGGATAACAGTTGACGCAAGCTAATTTATAACTGTGAAATTCCCCATTTAAAAGTATCTGGGAAGACAATATTCGCGTAACTCTGTTGTCTTCATATGTGATTTCAGCCCGCTATTCTTTGGCTTATTTTCGATTTTACGTTAATACCGCACTTATATCAAGTGACAGGTTAAATTTACAACATTTATTTAAACATTACAGGAGAATTCTTAAAGTAAACGATTAAAGAAAATGGAGCGTTAGAGAGAACAACGTTCAAAGCGACGATCCTCACTAAATTTTCAATTTCCGAAATAATTATTTTTTTTTACTACTAACATGAGAAAACCTTATTGTTTACCTCATTTGTGTAATGAGAAGTAGTTCATTATTAACCTAGGTAAATAATAATAATTCATTATTTACCTAGGTTAATAAAGATAATGAAAATTATCAAAAAATATGAAAATCACTAGCCGCTGCCTCTCGAAGCTCAGGCGGAGTACAATTTTCCATTTCTAAATCACTGTCGCTTTGTTCGTTA
>JABXWE010008403.1:0-40548 GCA_014611495.1 Limonius californicus | reverse complement strand
CATTACATTACATAATTACATTTTTCTAATAATACGGTATTTGGGTTCTGAGAGTGCAGTTTTCGAATATTTTAGTATTTATAATAACATTCAGTCAAGACATTTCCTTAAATAATCAGTCATTACTCATTTGTAAAGACCATTATGTTTATGACAAACAAATTTCTAAATATTTGCTTATCTTAAGCTTAACTTTCTAATATACAGGGAATTTTTCTATTTAGTATACATTGCCTATGTAAACTTCTAAAAAGAACGCATCAATTACGCCTATTATGTAGGCAACCAACTATACAGACAACTAAAGCATGCTGTGGCCGAAACAATCAAATTAATTCAAGGTTAAGAAAGAAAGTTAGTCTTTATTTAGTGTCTAATTGCGTTTTTTATACAACCATGAACAGTAAAGACGAAAAAGTAGAAATTCGAATGTGGTATCAGAATGATAACAGCGTAAGAACTGCGATAGCCTTATTTTCACTAAAATATCCAGAAAGACATATTCCTTGTATTCGAACTTTACAAAAAATTGTTAGAAAATTTAAATAAATTCCCATAAAATAAAAACTAAAAGTAATCACGTTTTAACCGAAGAAATGAAATTAAATATGTTATGCTACGTTGAAAAAACCCCATAATTCACTACGAGAAATAGGTTCACATTTTAATGTTTCTAAAACCTCGGTATTTATAACACCAAAAGAATTTAAATAGAAATCGTACAAATTTTCGCATCGCCAACTATTCGATGAAGACAAAGCAAAAAGAACAATGTTTTGTGAAACATTCTTTAATTTGCTGAATGAACATGAATACAGTTTAAATTAGATATGATGTGATGAAGCACCTTTCACAATAAATGGAAAAGTCAATTCACAAAATAGAAAAGTTAAACATCGATGACCCGTGGTTTCAGATGGATGGAGCCCCTCCGCATTCCACGAATGCTATAAGAAACTTTCTAAACGACAGGTTTCCAGGACGTTGGGTCGGAAGATTCGGTCCCGTACCGTGGCCCCACGTTCTGCAGATTTATCGCCCAATGACTTCTTTGCTTGGAGATACCTAAAATCAAAAACTTATACAAATATTCCAATACAAAGTATTGTTGAATTAAAATATCGCATACGTACTGAATGCAATAGCTTAAATTCTGACTTTCTTGTGAATGCTGTGCGTGCTTTTCAACACCGTTTAGGTTATTGTTTAGAAGTACAAGGTGGCCATTTCGAATACTTGTTGTAACTGTTATTTTTATTTTCATTTCCGTTTTCTGATATTTAATGTTTTACAATAATAAGGGTCGTTGTTGTTCCACTCATTTTGATTTACTTATTTAATATAAATGCTGCATCAAACATCACCTTCATACTAAATTAAATCAAAACTACAGTGATGTTTGCTTCTATTTTTTAGTTGTCTGTATTGTTGGTTGCCTACATAATAGGCGTAATTGATGCGTTCTTTTTAAAAGTATACGCAGGCAATGTATTATTAAAAAGAAACATTCCCTGTATACAATATTATTTGTACGGGGCTCCAACTTTAATTATTTCAACGTGCGCGCTTTTCTTTTACTGAGTGTACCGAATGCTAACTACCCATATACATAGTATTCCTCTCTGGTCCTCCTAGTGCCCACTCTTTCTCGCGCCGCGCAGCTCCCACCAGCAAGGTAAAATCAGTCAAGCTGTATAAGCTGAAAATATTAATACTTTGGAAATGTTTCAAAATAGAGAAGAAGAAGGTACCCGCCAGATTTTAGTACTAAAGCATCTAATAGACAATGACACGAAAGTCATAGAATTTTTCGTTTAACTCCACAACTGTTCCATATCTGTTGTAAATCATATCAATACCGAAATCCAGAAGAAAAGCTGTGCCTCACTCAAGGTAAGTAGGTTCTAATAAAATGGTACAATTTTTAATGTACGTTTATGAGCAAACAAATTTCTATTGTAATTCCTAATTTACATAAGTTAAATCTAACATTTTAAATATCATTATAAGTAATTACTTTGGTTTATACGAAGTAATCAAGTTATGTATGCTGTAATCCGAAGACATTACTGGGTTGTGAACGGTAGTCTGGGTGTTTTCGGAATAGCTTCTAGTTTGTACAGATGCCGAATAATCATTCAGTCCTCAGGTGATGAAAGTAGAGGTTGAATCATCAGAGCAAGTTGCTAAAGAGGGGGACGGGCTTGGTGTTGACGTGAATACTGGTGGAGTCAATGAAGATCTAAATTTGTGTCAGTATTTATCCTGCATATTTTTTTCCTCAATTTTAGCTACCTTCCTCTTAGGCTCCGCTAAGTACGAAGACGATATTGTTTTAGCTGCCAGTGATTTAAAAAATAAATCAATGTGATTTTTGGTGGATTTAGGCACAGGTGTGGTAGCGCGCTGCGCAAGATCACACAGTAATGTTATTCTTTCAGATCTTTTTCTTTTTCCGTGTGTTTTGTAGTGCGTGTTGGTTTTTATCTGTTTGATCGCCTTTGTACAGATTTGCTCAGTGTGCATAGTAGCGAAACCAACTTTAGGTTCCTATGTTTCTGGTTCTTCCATTTTTCGTGTTTCAGCTGTTTGTTCGATTTCTTCTGTTGTTGTTTCTTCATATGTGTTTGCTGTATTTTCGTTTCCACTTTCTACGTAAGAACAATCTCGAAGATTTCTAAAGTTGGTTCCGCTACTATGAACACTGAGAAAATCTTCACAAAAGCGATCAAAGAGATAAAAACCAACACGCACTACAAAACACACACAAAAAGAGCCCAAATGAAAGTGCTTCAGGATATTGCACAAGGCAGATCTGAAAGAATAACATTGCTGTGTGGTCTTGCTCAGCGTGCTACCACACCTGTGTCTAAATCCACAGAAAATCACATTGATTTATTTTTTAAATCACTGGAAGCTAAAAAAATATAGCTTTCGAACTTAGCGGAGACTAAGAGAAAGGTAGCTAAAATTGAGGGAAAGAATACGCAGGATAAATACTGAGATATTTCTTCATTGACTCTACCAGTATTCACGTCAACGCCAAGCCCGTCACCCTCTATAGCAACTTGCTCTGATGATTCAACCTCTACTTTCATCACCTGAGGACCGAAGGATTATTCGGCATCTGCACAAACTAGTAGCTATCCCCAAAACACCCAGACTACTGTTCACAACCCAGTAATGTCTTCGGATTACAGCATACACAACTTCATTACTTCGTATAAACCAACGTAATTATCTATAATGATATTTAAAATGTTAGATTTTACTTATGTAAATTAGGAATTATAATGGATTCACTGAAAACATGTGAGAATCTGGTTTAAAAAATTATGTAAAAAACATTTCAGTTTTAATTTCTACATCGTTTCAAGAAAACACCTGAACCGGCGTGTTTTCGTTGTATACTGTACTTCCATATTATTTGAAGCTGTAACAATATACACAGATGTGTTATATACGAGTAGTATGAAAAGATGACATTTAATACTTTGTTACAGTATTTTTCCATGATATATAGGTAAAAAATTATTATAAGATGGACATTTTTTAAACGTAGATCACTTAAAGTGGGTTTAAATGCAAAATTTTGTAAAATGTATCCAATAGCATCTGAGCTATGAAGCATCACACACATAATTACCCTACTGTAGCGAATTGAGGTCAATGCATCAAACGAAGTCGCATGATGAATCAAATAACCCATTTTTTAAAGAAAATTTTAAAATATGTCAATTAAACATACTCTTACATGGTTAGGACATTCTTCCGCGAGAGGAACTCAAAACTTTTCTACCTAACCATGAAAACAATGGCTAAGCGGTCTACGCTATTAATTTATATTTTCACAAGTTTTTGACAGTTGTATATGCAATTTTGTTCAGATCTGCACACCCTTTTTTCATTTATTCATACTTCCCCCCCCCCTCAAACTGCTTTCGCATTACTTCAGGAGAGTGCGAGGGTCCCTTACATACTATCCATTCATGCAAAGTGCACCCTAAATTTAACTAAGTGAAATACGGTCGCCTTAGCCGGTGTTTGAACACGCGGTCAATTGAACCGCCTGTCACTGTGATCTCGACTCACAGCGCGTATTCGCACTGCCCCACCAAGGTCCCTAGATCTGCACACCTGTTTCAAAAGTATTGTGTTCAGTTATATTAAAAATGAATGTTGTAAAACTTGAAGACCGAAGAGTAATACAATTATTCACAAAATAAGGGAACGGGGAAAAAACTATCTATGACAGGATGACGGCTGTCTACGAAGAAGAAACTCCGTCTTATTACAAGGTTACATTTTGGTGTAAACAATTTCGTTGGGGACAGGAATCCGTTGAAGGTGACTCAAAGATCGAGCAGACCGTCAGATGTGAGTAATGAAGAAATGTGTCAGAAAGTTGAGGCTATGGTACTAGAAGATCGATGTTTGAAAGTTGCAACTATATCTTCAGAATTAGGAATTTCTGAGGGAAGCGTCATTACTATTTTACGCGCTAAATTAGGCTTGAGTAAGCTGTCAGTGCGATGGATTTCAAGGCTCCTGACTCTATCAATAAATTTGCAACCAACATTTATCCACTTTAGATAAGGAGTTTTTACCAGGAAACTTGTGTTCATTACTAAGATCTTGAGACGAACCAAAAATCCATGCAATGTGAACATAAGGGTTCTCCACCTCCCAAGAAATGCCGAACCCAACGTTTTGCTGAGAAGTGAATGGTCACAGTTTTCTGGGACATGGAGGGAATATCGTTGATTAAAGTTATGCCAAGAGTGACTACACTTACTTGAGAAACTTAAGCCAATACTCTAAGGAATCTAAAATATGTCATTTGTGACAAACGCTAATATTTGCATCAGAAAAGCATTTTGCTTTTGCATGACAATGCAGGAGTCCACAAGTCTCGAAAGGTCGTGTCTGTTTTAGATGAATGTGTCTTTCATGAGATTAATCACCCACCTTACAGCCCGACTGAGTTTTATCTGTTTAGAAAACTAAAGAAATATTTAAGAGGACGAAGATTTTAACGATAACGAACTGAAACAGGCTGTCGATGACTATTTCGCTAGTCAGCCAAAGGAATTTTGTTCTGAAGGTATAAAGCAATTTTCAAACAGATGGCGTAAGTGTGTTGATGAAGATTTAAATAAAACATACACGATATCAATGAAATTACAAAAAAGTAATTGATTCCGCACCGGCGACCCGTCCCCGCATATAGATCGCCAGGAAAATGGACAACAGCCTTGGCAGTAACATTGTATAATTCCACGAAGCGCTACTGCGTTCGCATACATTCATGCAGACAAGAATTTAGCATCTAGTGGCCAGAAGTCGTATTTTCCTGAAATCACAAAATCCAAATTTTGGCAATTAAGGTACCACGTCGTATGAGAAGTATCGGAAGTAAAAAAATGAAAAATATACTAAGTAGTAACTATAAATAGCTGAAATCAGAAACACCGAATTCTTCAAAATAAAATCATGTGAAAGTAAATGAAATCTCAGTAGACATATTCTAGTATAACTATAAAACTATTACAATTATACAAGAACATTTATAGAAATCATTTGTTCTTAATATTCTATTTAAGGGACTACTAAAGTGACTCAAGCCGGCCTCGGTGGTCTAGTGGTTAGCGTATTTGCCTTTAGATCCGAGGGACGCGGGTTCAAACCTGGCTGAGGTTGCCGAGATTTTTCTAGCGGGAAAAAATCTGAAAATGCGCCTTCTGTCGGATAAGAAGTAAAGCCGTAGGTCCCGTGCCACTGTGACACGTTAAAAATCACTACTGGAGTTGGAATTACCCCAGATAGGCAAAATTGTTAGTTAGGGTGTACAATGGGCCAAATGTGGCCTAAGTGCATAGAGATGCTTGGAAAACCGCGTCCTAGATCTCGCTCTTTCAAAGCAAGCAAGCAAAGTGACTCAAAATAAGCTATTGTCTATTGTCACCGTTTACCACTTGCGGTCTTTTTAAGCTAGTAGAAAACATATTCCAGATTGAAATAAGATGAAAAAATTAGAAACAAAATTATTAGAACTTGTAACAAAAACCGTACAAAAGTAGTGCAACAATACGAGGAAATAAATCTACTTCTACGGCATATGATGTAGAATTAATTTAGTGCAATTCTTTTTACCTTATTATAAACTACCATCCTTTAAGAACGATATGCACACAACTCCAATGTCAAGATTTAAATAATTTATTTACAAACAGAAGAATTGCAAGACCCCGGTACTAATTTATTTGATCATATATTATACGTATTGTATTTTACATTGGCTGCAGTTGACTTTCCAGCGTTCAGCCACAGGACCCTAAAACCCAGCTGGGACATGAAAAGGAATATAATGGTTTGTCGATGGAGAAAGTTAGGATCCCCTTAATGGCAATCAAATATACTTCTGACAAAACTTCTCTGAACCCCCTATGATTTTATTGTGGTTTACATTATTTTAACGAAATTCTCGTTTTGGGCTCAGATAAATTTATTACATTCTGTCTTCCGCGCGTTAGTAGTATAATAGCAACAGCCTGTCGAAAGCATTTCTACGCAAACACCCAGCGGAAAGCGCAATAAAGGATTTTTTTAAAAGACGCTGCCACAACTTATAGCTAAAAGAAAAGTACCTAAAAAGGATCCACGATGAAATTCCTTAAAAACGCTCTATGAAACATAGATACGTAATGAAATGCTAGTATTAAATAATTAATAATAAAGCACCTATATAAATATCATAATGAAAGGGGTTAGGCAACCCACCGTATTAAGTAAAATTACTATAAGAAATGCTAGATGGTCTTCCGCCAATAAAAAATCCGATTTTTTTAAATAAGAAGGGGTATATGCAACCCAAAACTCATCGTGTACCTGGCTGGTAATACGTACACCAAAGAATGTTAATCTTTAATATCAGAATCTCAACATTTCCATCGCCGTAGGGGCAGGAATCATTGCAATCAGCGGGTTATTTCACACTCCTCTGAATTTTGTATTTTTTAAAACCAAATTAAAATTCACAGTTTATGGTTCTGACTTCTTTGTTTGCTTGCTCTAATTTGATTCATTGCGTTAGTTTTGTGCGGTCTGATTATTTCCATTGGGTTTTCTAAACTTCTCTGAATTTTGTATTTTCTGAAAGACAAATTCTGATAAGTGGAAAAATAGTTAACTTTGGCGTTCGACGTTCATATCAAGACAGAAGTGGTGCTGCACTAATTGCTCATACTTACGGAACCTGCATGGAGTCGTGCAAGCTATGTCTCAAAATACTCCCGCAAAATATAAGTCTATTTATTGTAAACCAGAAAGTATATATTAGAACTTCGTAGGAAACCAGGAAATACAATGAATCCGAAAATCTACTGCCGGAGCCGACGGGGACTACGGACTAGTAGATGAACAAATGCGAGATATGTGATATATGACTTTGTACCAATAAGTGGGTGAAAGGCGAAAAAGAGTAACTGCTTCCAAATTTCAAACAATATGCAAATTGCGACAAACGAGATCCACCGCCAATACTGTAAAAAACATCCTCTACATTTTGTAGGTTCGCGAATCACCAAATACGAATGCAACAACGAGGATAGGGCAATCCAAGAATTTAAAAATTTAATAGAACTTGAAGTAAGTCGTTGTGGCATATTCGTTGATCAGGAATGGTTTTAGCGAGTTCTTCAGATGGTTTGGTGGCAGATTTTGGCACAATTTTGGATATAAAATGTCTTCTTAGCGCTGGCATGATTTTACCAATGGACGGATTAACTTTTTGTGCTGTTGGGGATGGAAAATTGAAAAGCAATTACCATTATAACATCAAATCCAAGGACAACTTAATATTGCTAATAAAGATATTTGATATTTTGTTGTATGAACTCCGCTTGGAATTTCTATAGAAATTATACCAAAAAAACAACTACATGTGGCTTAATAATATGTTATTTAAAGTTCAACAGTTCTATCGTTCATCTCTTTTTCCAGTACTAATAGTCTCCCACTTTCGAGAAATTTGCCTCTTCGAGAAATATATTTGAAACTATGAGGAAAGCTGTTCGTCCACATCCATACCATAAAGCATATTATATGGTATTAATATTATATCTTCTATGCCCAGACTAACATATGACTTCGCTTTACATACCATGTATGTATGATAAGTAATTCGGCGACCACACCTGAATATTTCCGCTGAAATCTCAATGTAGAATTTTTCACAAAAATAATACTTTCTCGTACTGTAAGTAAAATTAGTAAACTGCAGGCTGCGCTAAAAGTTATTGCCTAACTTTTTACAGTATCAACTTAGACATGTTATTATTATCTGAACATGAAACCGAAATCAATAAATAATATGTATTTCCTTCACCTTATCTAAGTACTGGTGCTCAGTTCAATGCATAAACAACAAGGGCTTATTGGATTAATCTGTCAACCGCAGTTGTCGAGGGTCAATATATATATGGATAATTTTAGCCCTGCAAAAAAGGTGCCTAAGTTTTACTAAATTTTTAACACAATTTTCAGTAGTAATAACTAAATTACAACGACGCTAAGCAAGTTGAAGATGTGATTAATCACATTTTATCATCTGAATAACTTAGTTTGCCATGCTAAAGAGTTAGATTTTCAACAACCCAATTATTTGGTCATTTGTAGCCGACCACATAGGAAATTAGAAAACTTATCTGACCCCTAGCGGGATTCGAACCGGGGGGTTTGGACCAAAGCCTAACTCTCTTACCACTGAGCCACGTCGGTCCCAAGATACAACAATTACATTTTAATTAAATAAACTTATTTAAACTAAATAACAACATATGTTTAAAATAATATTGAAACTGTATACAAAGAATTAAAATAAAATGTTAAAAATTTAAGGGGCATACAGCAATAGACTTCCAAGACGATTGACATTTATGTATGTTTAAAATATGATAATGTAGTGATAAATTATTTAGGGATGTTAAACATATGTAGAACGACGCAGTCTCAAAAACAGGTGGACAAGTATTAATCTTCATGTGTATTTAAACCAACCACTTGAGAAATATGAGCGAGTTTTCATATAAAGTCTTATTAATATTTAACGCCAGAAACAATTCAACAATTCAAATGTCGACTTTTACCAGCAACGATAGACTTCAGAAAAGGTATATGAAGGTCTTAATTCTTACGGACATGAGTTATGAATTCGAAGATAAACATTTTGTGCTTTAGAGTAACAAATATCTGTATTGACTGAACTATACCTTTAATAATTCTAGTATTTATTATAAACAGTAGGGCCTAAGTAAATACCCGGGTTATGTTTTTCACGAACAACTTTCATCAAAAATTTTGTTAATCATACTGTACAGTTAACAAATAACTTTGAGCAATTATTACTAAATGAATTCAGGTGGTTCACTTACAAAGGAATACCTACACTTGACTACATCTTAGTTGAAGTTAGTTTCGCTGTGAAGTCAGGGGGAAATTGGATTACAGTAATTTCCGAAGCTACTAAGATTAGAGTAAATCTGAGGATTCGCATTCGTATATTCGTGATTTCCGTCACAATATTAGCATTTTAGTATATTTGCTATAGTGATTTATTACTCTACAACACAAAATATGTTTTTCGGAATGCATAACTTAACAATCGTAGCGATTACGATAGTAGCCTCTCGCTGCTGAAACTGAGTATTTGAATTGCTTGATAAATCTGATTGGATTGGAAATAAGTTCTTTAAAAATGTTAAACTACGAGAGCTACGAAAGCTGCCGACAAGTAGCAGTTTTTGATACAAATCTATCCCTCGCACCTTCTCCCACCACCCTTTCTCTCCATCTCATCCCCTTCCACTTCTCTCTCTCACTCTCCCCCCTTCTCTCTCCCACATAAAAACCATATGGTGCGTGATATAATGTGAATTTGTCCAGCGGCTGCTTTAATAGTTATTTGTTTAGATTCAATATTGTTAATTTTGTAGATATTGCAGAACAAAAACTCCAGTTTAGCGATACTTAAACACTATAAAGCAGATTGTGCATTACATTTGAGCTTTCAGGTGTGGAAGGCTTTGAAACTTATTTAAAATGATGTAATATACAGATTTCAGAAATTGCATGGTGTAAATAGAAACGCATATTTATGTATAGGTATACATATAGGTAGTTGATCTATCAATTCAATTAAATGTTAGGTAAGATGGTTTCAAATATCGAGAAACAGATTTGTTGTATATTTTTGGTGAATACCGCGGAAATGCGGTTGTAGCCCGCAACGTACATATCAAACGCTATTCAACTAGAAGACCACCGTCTGAAAAATATTTAGATGCCTTAAATATCTTTAAGAAACGATTTTCTTGTATTGTTTGTACGGGGAGGGTTGTTTCTGCCTTCTGACACAGCGGCCTCGTGGGCCTATTGTGCATCCCCTTCTGTCGCTAGTCGCTAGTGGCTGTTAAGTAGATCCGTCCCCTTTATCAGGTGTAGGAGTTTGTTGATTAGAATGGATTGCGCTTGTATCTCGTTGGGATTAGTGCCTTCAAAGATTTGATATCTTCTACGAGCTAAGATTTCGCATTGGAATATTATGTGGGAGGCTGTATCCTCTTCCTCGCCACAAGTCTGCATATAAGATCTTCCGTTAAATAGCCCTATGTTATATAGGTGTTGTCTGAAGTACCAGTGTCCCGTTAGGAGTTCTGTCACTAATCCAATTTGTGTCCTACTGAGTTCCTATCATAGCTTTGCTTTGTCCTTGTCGATGTGAGGTTCAGGCCCTGCGAACGGTGGTGCAGATTTTAGTTTTGCTATTTACCTGCGTTTTCATTGCCTTCTATGCCTCTGTGGTCTGGCACCCACACAAGTTTTACCCTGTTAAAGCTTGCCAGTGTTAGGAGACTACCAAGGCAGTTCCAGACAAGTTTTGACTTAATCTGGTTTGAATGCAGTGCTTTCAAAGCTGCCTGACTGTCAGAGAAAAATAAGGATGGTTTCGTTTGTATAGCCCCTTCTTATGTTCTCTTCTATTGCTGCTAAAATTGCATAGGTTTCGGCTTGGAATATTGCGGCAGTTTGATCCCGAGATATGGAGGTACTATATTATCTTGGTTTGCCCGCCCTACACACCAGCTCCGGTTCCGTTGCTCGTGAGTGAATTGAAGTTTTTATGCAAGTCTGGTGGTTCCCCTTGATCCCGTTCTTTACGGTTTATCTGTACTTTGAAGGGTTTGTGAAGAGTATTGTGTTAACATGTAGTTCGTTACCATTTTTAATTTTGGGACAGATACTACATGTATTATTTTGGTCCCCATGTGTGTTGAGTGCTTCTACAATTACCCGTGCAGTTTAAGCGATACGCTCCCATGCCAGCTAGTCTTTGAACACTAAGAAGCTGGTTTATTATTTGTCTTTGATTTACTTCGGGTCACTATAATAGTGTACCATAGTTATTGTCGATCTTATCAGCGTTATGTAAAGCCAATGGACCATTTTTGGTATTAATCTCCATTTATTTCCAAAGGCTCTTCCTTCCATCATCAAGGTTGTTTTTGCCTGGTTAGTGGTTCTTTGCAAATGTTGGTTCCAGGTCGACTTGGTGTCTAGAATCACACCCAAGTATATGACCTCCCCTTTGATTTGCAAAATTTCTCCGAAGAGTTCCGGAGAATTTATGCCTCCGTGATTTCTCTTCCTAGTAATGCTGACAGGCTGATTTTCACAGGATTTACTGTAAGGTTTTCCTTGTTACACCATGTATCGACTTTAGCCAGGACAGTTTGTATTATTTCTGAAATTCTATTGCCGTGCTTACCCTCTATAAGGACGACTATATCATCTGCATAACCAATGGTAAAGTAGTCCTTGTTATTCAATATTCAGGTTTGTGGGGATATCATTTATAACCAGATCTCAACGTAAGGGGGATAGTACCTTCTTTGCGGGCATCCCCTGGCTTGTACTTGTCGGCGTTGTAGCATGTTTCTTATTGAGGTGTCTTCAATACCATGCGTCTTAGCCGCTTAGATCATTGATTCAAAGTAAGTATTATCAAAGGCCCCCTGTATTGCAAGAAAGGCTCTTAAAGCGATTTCCTTGTTTTGTAGGCAGCGCTCTATGCTGTATGGAGGGTATGGAGAGCGCTTTCACATGATTTACCTCGTAGGTAGGCATGTTGGTTTTGATGTAGAGGTTTCTCTATGAGTGCCCCATCTCTTATGCGCCTGTCTACCAATTTTTCCATCGTTTTAAGAATGAAGGATGATAGACTTATTGGTCTAAATGCCTTAGCTTAGGTGTATGACCCGACTTTGGTATGAAGATCACTTCGACAGCGCGCCAATTTTGAGGTACATGGCCTAGAGCCAAACTAGTTCGAAATAGCCTGCACAACACAGGTACCTATTAGGACTTGCTTGCCTTCTCGTAGCATTACTGGAAGGTCCATGAGATTTATAGGGTTTGAAGGTGTTGACAGCCCAGTTTATTTTGTCGTAATTGATCACGCAATTAGCCCAAACAGTCCACAGTCTCCTTGCAGGGAAGTTTCCTCAGAGGGTTTTTAAAGTACCTACAGGGTTTAGGAGCTCTTCAGCCAGGATGCGGTGGAGTCTTGCGCCTTCAGATGCATTTTCAACATCTTGGCAAAGCTTCCTCCACGAATCTCTCTTAGCCCTCTTTACCATTGTATTGTATTCGGTGAAGGCTCTGATGTATTTGTCCCAATCACCTGTTGCTTTTGCTCTATTGAAGAATTTCCGAACATTGTTTCTCATTTTAGTGAGATCATTATTCCACCATCTTACCTTCTTATTAGAGGCTATGTTTCTTGGTGGACAGTTATTCTGATATGAGGTTAGAATAGATTTTTGTAGTTGATCTGCTACTGCCTCAATTTCGAAGGTGTTGTTACGAGCATTGTTTATGTTGGCCTCGATATCTGCCTTTAGGTCTACCCTATAGGAGTTCCAATCAGGCCTCCTGGGATGCCAATACATAAGCACTGTTTTTTTTACATCAGATATCACAAAATGAACGTGTCTGTGATCAGTAAATGGTGGCTCACTAGAAACATTCCATTTTGATGTTTTCCTGCATATTTACGAGGTTCCTAGGGTTAGGTCTATTACATTCCTCCTAACTTTATGATGAGAGTTTTAGTCTATCCCTATCAACAGTTCAGTTCTGGTTTCCTTGCAGTGGCTCACTAGCCGCTCTAACTCAGGTGTTGGTGAGTGGTATGGGAGGTAAGCGGAAGTTAGTATAAGCTTCACACTGTTCCCTTGCGACTGAAGGTCTATACTTATCGTGGATAGATATCTGGAACAGAAATCCATCATAGGTAAGATGTTAATTCCATTTCATACATAAATGCAGGTTCTTGGCGTTTGTACTGTTCCATCCTAGGTTAACTTACGTCCGGTTTGACCAAGTCCCATTATCTCGCCCTTGGAAACCCAGCGTTCTTGGATTAGGGCTATGCTGACCTTCCTACAGGCTAGCAGACGTAAGGGGGTCGCCGAAGTTCCTCTACTGTGCTGCAGGTTTGCCCGAAGGAGCTGGAGCATCCTTAGAGAGGTTGAGTGGCTCGAACATCACTTGGGTTAGTCCCAGGAAAGCCTGGTACTTGCTGGCCTTTAATGACGCCAACGACTCTTCGTCGATTTCCAGCAGCTGTGTCTGCCGTGATGGTTCCACTCGGTTGATGACAACTCGCCATTCCTGTATCTTCAGCCCCTGGTTTTGGGTTTTAAAGTGTTTTAGAATGTCTCAGGGATTGGATATTGAGAGCAGCTTAGATACCCACAGCAAGACTTTCGTGGTGCGCAGGATTGCTTTAGCTGTCCCCACCCGCAGACTTTGACCCTCTAATGGTTTGAGATTGCTGAGTTGTCAGCCAAGCTGACGTCATCTCATTTGTGCATGTCACTGTCAATGCACCCTTTTCTAGGTGGGCGTTCTTGAACTGTGGTCTAGTTCGCTCCGCACACTTTAGAACTTCTCCCAATAGCTCCGTTTGGATTTTTTGGGCCTGTTCTTTCGTTAGTTTTTCTTCTGGGAAGTTTGCGAGAACAATAAGAAACGATGGTAATATTGTTAATTCCAAAGGATTACGATCATAGAAAATAAGGTAACAGTAAACGTAAATCCCCATATACGTCAAAAAGATGTAAGTGCAAATGTGGGTATTCTTCAACTGCATGAAAATGACCATCAGAGAAGACTTCACTTTTTATTGTGTCTTCCGCAATCAACTTTTTTCGGATTTATCTTTTTTAAATCGTATATTGTTTAACAATGCGGCAAAATTCTCAAGCAATTGTTACTTGAATAGGCATTACTGCTACTATCAGGTACAAGTGAATTCGCACTGGATATACATTATACGTGTCATCCATTTTCAACAAATTTTCATAAATGTTGGGTTTGGCATAGTAGGTAAGCATGTTATTGGTTCACACTTCTTCCAAGGAAATTTAACTCGAGAACGTTACGTAGATACCCTACAAAACATTTTACCCCAGTAGTTAAAAAATGTAGCACTCAATGTACGACATAAATTTTGGTGCCGACATGATTGCTATCCTGTTCATTTTACTTCAGTTGGATTGTTAGAAATTACTTGAATAAGAAGGAAATTGGCTTTATAGAGAAGCTGTGCATCCACAGCCACAAAGAAGTTGCAATGTAACCCCTTCTAGACTTTGGAATACAATTAAAGAAATAGTTAGCGAACGCCGGTAGTAAATGAGCATGAGTTACAAAGCATAATAATCGAGGCATGTACACTAATAACACCTGACATGTATGCTCGACGGCAAAGGTAGTTCTTAAAATATATTAGATAATATGACGTGCAACAATTTTGAACATTTGCCGAATTAAATATAACCCTGCTATCTATTTTTTCTTGTTTTCTACTTGTTTCGTACTCGTTATAGTACCGTTGCAGCAATGCTATTCTTGGTAAATACTACTATAATTTATTATTCGCTGTAATACATGAATGCTGGGTTGCGTCAAGTACTTTAGGGGGAGCGACTGCTGGCCCGCCCTGTATATATATATATATATATATATATATATTAATCATACTATAGTATGCAAGAAGAAGATTTCTTCTAAAAGTTTTGCTTTAATGCTGTTTTATTATGTACAGGACAAATTGTAGCTACGAATTGTAAGACATTATCAAGCTGAAATTTCATATTATTGTATATTCACCTACATGCATAACTAGGGTTTAGACAAAAGGAACTAAGTTGCAACGCAGTAAAACTACTTACGTAATGAAGCTATTAAGAGGGAATATTTGAAAGGAGATGAACAGACTGAACTTATTTTCTGGTACCTAGCATTCGCCATAAAATAGTAACGTTTATGTCGGCATAAATTTTATCTGCTTCAAAGTACATGCGATCGTCATGCTCATATTTTCCTCAGGTTGGAAAGACTACTAAAATTTACTTTGTGGAACTTAGAAACAAATTTGAAAAGTTTTGTCATTATTCAAGGCAAGACGTATAAATGGCTTGTAGAGGACTAGTTGATTTCTTAGAAGCACGCAATTTTATTCTGTTTGCTTCCTATTTTCTGCATAGCTTTTTGTCGATTAGCTTTAATTAGTTTTTTAATATATTAATGTAAGTAAATAATATCAGCGCATACAAGTTAAAAATGAGAAATCGTCCAAGGACTTCCACATTTAATTATTAACAATTAATTGGTTTGATCAAAGTAGAGTCGCTGTTGTTCTAGATCCGTAAGCTATTGTCCCTTTAATATTCTTCGTGCAATAGAAGAAATTTTGTTAAATATGTTGTTATTTAAACAAGTTTTAACTTTCCTAGATGAAAATTCAATTGAAAGCTTTGTTGTTTATGTAGCTAAATTAAAATTCCTGTTTCTTGTTAAGAAACAATGCACATTCTGAATGATTAAATTTTACACCAAAACGAAACAATTTCAGGACTTACAGTAAACTTTAAAGTAAACAGTAAATTGTAAAGGACAACGACTCGTAGGTACAACAACATGGTAAAAGCTCTCAGCAGTTAAAATGATATATTGTTTTACGTGACTCACTTGCAATGTGCACCAGTTTTAATTTAAATATTTTGCGGTGCACTCATGACTACATATATTCGCAGGAATTTGACATTAAGCAAATATACGCTTCACCATACATCAAAAAATAAGTATTTTTAACTTGCACGGAATTTCCATTATTTAGAATTCTAGCTGGAGTAGAACGAACGTGCCTCACCATTTACATTTCCTGGATATGCATAAAGGCTTCCAAGGATTTTCAGTGATGCCAAGATCATATGTAAAGGATTTTATAAAAATTAAAAGTGCTGTTAGAATCTCGTTTTAAGCTTGCTACACTGGTCTTTATTTTTAACAAATGATCGTTTTACATTTTGAGAAATAATAGATGTACAGGGTGTTCCTGAAATAGTTGGTCTAACTTTTGGACCGCCACTAAAAGAAGAATAAAAGTTGATACAAATCTAGTCTGCAAATATTTCGTTAAGGAATTACACTATTCTAAAGTAAAACTTGTCCGATCACTTTTCTGCATATAATTATGGTAATAGTTTATCCAATGTTTTAAAGTTTTATGCGCATACCTTACTCATCAAGGTTGGAAATTAGAACCAAGTTTCGTTTTAATAAGTACACCAGGAGCGTCTCAAGTGGGAGGATTAGGTGCTGTTTTCTACAATATATTTTACATTGTTTTGGTTGTCTTATTTTTGACAAAATAATCTTATTCGTTGTACTCATAAAAGGTATCCTTGTTAAAAGTAGATGAACTCAATCGCTTTCGAGGTAATTCAATTATTATGAAAAATCGAGTTGCCGGGAAAATTAGGAAATTTTGTACTTATATGGATTAAATTCGTGGAATAGATCATCACAAGACAATAAAAATACTCATATAAAATTTTCCATTTTCTTCCTTACTATGGTTCCAAGGGAACAAACGGCGTCTTGCGACGTTTCCATGGGTGGCTTATATAAGTACAAGGTAACCAACCTTGCACTTCTCATCGCGTTAGACTTTCACACTTGAACTTTATACACTACGTTTGGTTGAGTGGGTTTATATCTGTGATTTATTACTATGATTTACAGCTGTGTGTTTATTTATCTTAATCACCTTAGTTTAATAATCACATTTGTTTAATAAGGTTTTTCCATCTGGTTTTATCTTGGGCGGTCGTTTTGATTTTATTCCATGTTTTCCCTTGTTCTATGATTTGTCTTTCTGTAGATCTTTTCCAGGTCTCCCCGGAGTTCTGTTACCTCTAACGTTGTAATCTAGTGCTTGTCTTGTAATGTCCTCGTTTGGTTTCCGTAATGTATGACCTATCCATTGCCATTTTATTTTCTTGATTGTACTTTCAATTGGTTCTTGTTGTGTGAGGGTCCATAAATCAGTATTTGAAATGACATTGGGCCAGTAGATATTTGTAATTCTTCTCAGACATTCGTTGACAAATGTTTGAATTTCCTGCATTTGCATCCTATTTGTTGATCATGACTCACACCCGTATAACAACACACTTTTCACATTAGAGTTAAATATCCGTATTTTCGTTTGCCTGTTCATTTGGTTCGATATCCATATGTTCCTTAACATATTCAACGCCCCTCGCGCCTTGTTAATTCTGCTTTTAATGTCTTTTTGATAGCCATTTTCCTTTAACACTATACTGCCTAGGTACATCATTTAATCAGTATTATCCACTGTTTTGTTCTCTATTTCTATGATGTTTTGATTCTTTCCATTTATACTGAGAATTTTTGTTTTATTCCAATTAATATTTAGCCCTATTTCTTTCGCTGTTGTCTGTAGTGATTCCAGTTTAGCTTGCGTATGTTTTATTTTCTCGTTTATTAGACATACGTCGTCTGCAAATTCCAACTCTTCCAGGAACTGTTCAAATCGCCATGTTAGTTCCTTTTTGTTTTTCATTGTCTTCTTCATTAGCCAATCTGTTACAATAAGGAATAGTAGTGGCGATTGGATGCAACCTTGACTGACTCCTGTTTCAACGGTAAACTTTTCTGTTATTGTATGGTTACGTCGTAGTCTAGCCCCATAATCCTTGTAAAGTAATTTGATGATCCTTATTATCTTGTCTGGTATACCAAAGCCCTCTAATATCTTCCACATCTGCAATCTTATTATACTGTCGAATGCCTTTTCAAAATCTATAAAACGTAGATCAAGTTCTTTATTCCATTCTATGGTTTCTTCGAGAATTATTCTGAGGGTACATATATGGTCAATACACGAGTTGCGGGGTCTGAATCCTGCTTGGTTTGGACGCAAGTGGCAGTCAACTTCATCTTTCATTCTTTGTAATATTATCCTGGTTAGTATCTTACTAGTTGAATTTAGTAGCGTTATTGCTCTCCAATTGCCACATTGCATCTTGTCCCCTTTCTTTGCCAGTTTTATAATTAATCCTTCATTTAATTCTTTCGGGATTTGTTCTTCTCTCCAGATTTTGTTTAAAAAGCAGTGCAGTATTTTAGTAATTGTTTCTTCTCCCGCTTTAATTAATACGCCCGGTATATTATCTAGCCCTGCTGCTTTATATTTCTTTAACATTTTGATAGCATTTGTTATCTCTGCTTCTGTGATTTCTGAGGTGCAATGTTAAGTTCAATCTTTTCTGCTTCAGCGTCTTCTCTTCTTATGTCCTCTATGGTTATTTCTTGGTTTGTGTATATCTCTTTAAAATATTCAATCCATCTATTAACAATTTCTGAGTCTGGGAAGTTTTTTCTACCTGACAGCTTGCGTGTAATTTCGTATAACGTTTTCATATCATTGAGACTTGCTGCTTGTTCTGCTTTATTTAGGAGTTCTTCCTGGAATGTTCTTTTGTCTTTTCTTGCGCTTCTTTTTATCTGTTTGGCTTTTGCCCAATATGCTCTATCCAATTCTTCTTTGTCTTTCAGATCTGCTGCTAGTATTTTTGTTTAATGGTTTTTCGTTCTTCTATTTTGGTCCAGGTGTCTTTTGACATCCATTCCTTTCTTTTTTCCCTGTACACGCCTACCGTTTCATTCGTTGATTCCCTCATGATGTCCTTATATCTTTCTCATAGCCTTTAGATTGGCATCTGTTCTATATCTTGTATGCTCTCATATTTATTTTTTATTTTCACCTGGAATTTATTGCTTCTTTATTTTACAATCTTGCATAAACCACTTTGTATTATAATTAATTCTTTTCCATTCATTCCTGTCGCTTTTCTTTAACATAATTCGAAGTTTTACTCTAACGCATGGTCTGATCCAATATCTGCACCTCTCATAGCCCTTACATCCATCAATACAGTTCTAAATTTCCTGTCCATTGCTACATGGTCTATCTGGTTCTCGTATCTACCTCCGGGAGAGGTCCTATTACCTTATGGGTCGCTTTGTGATTAAATAGGCTACCGCATATATTTAGATTGTTAGTAGCGCAGAAATTTACGAACAGTTCACCATTTTCGTTTATTTTCCCCATCTAACATCTAACTTGTATCGTGTCAATATTTAACTTATATTGGTTTCTTGGCTGAACATTTTATTGTCAGCATACGCTTATCCAAAGTCGACTCGATAACATGCCTGTAGAAGCATTGAATAAAGTTTGGTTAAATGTTTGCTTACCAATATTTGTGAACGACGCTAAAATGTATATTTAAATTGTATATAGCATCAAATATTCGATACACCTTTGAGGGCCAGTACGTACACAATATATGTCTAGGCGCTTATACGAAATGTTCGTAACCCGAGTCATAGCCCAAGGACCATTTTACGGTCCTTGGTCATAGCCAACGCTTGAAAAAATGTATGCGAATCCCAATATTGATTTTTACTTGGCAAATCAATGTTTAATCAATATAATATTAGTAGTTTCTACGAAATGTTCGTACCCCGAGTCATAGCCAATGCTTGAAAAAATGTATGCGAATCCCAATATTGATTTTTACTCGGAAAATCAATGTTTAATCAATATAGTATTAGTAGTTTCTACGAAATGTTCGTACTCCGAGGTAAAGCCAATGTTCGACTTGTAAGCAAATATTGTTTAAAACATGTAATAAAGATGTGGCCTGTATGAAATGTTTGTACTCCTAGCTAAAGGCAATGTTTGAATTGCATGCGACTTACGGCGGGCATCTTTGCAAATGTTATAAGACAACAAGGGGTTTCTTAAGGTTACATACATATTTATCAAGTTCCTTCATTTTGTTACAAACGCAAATGTTTAAATTTAATAAGATTACTAATGAAATTATTATAAGAAATGCAGAAAGGAAGAATTTATTTGTCATTACTCGTACAAGTAAAGCAACCATTTTTACCATTTTTTATACATTTGAGATTTGATTTTTTCATATTTTTAAGTTTTATGTTTTTCAAAAAATATTATTTTTTGTTACATAATGTGTGTCTGTCTTCAATTTACATGTCATTCAGGTATTGTAATAAACAATAAATTTCGCATTCTCTTAAAAATTTACTGATTTAATTAAAACCTTCTAATGGCACCAGCAAAATTGTACCAAGTTTTTTATAATTGCTGAAAGGTGTTCATTCACTATTGTTGCCCGGAATGGTTATAATTGTCTGCGTAATTTTTCGGATATTTTATATTTTTTAAACGCGAACAATTGATATATTCGAACAACAATAAAATATGGGAACTTTAATTTTATCGCAAAATATAAAACCTTTTTATAGCTATAATATATAATAAAGCACTAAGATTAAGGCATGGTTAATATAAAGCAGTTGATTTAAATCAATGTAGTAGCTACATTGCATTCCTCTTGTTTTTGATCTTTTCTATTACCTACTTAATTTATATCCTTATTTCGATCATGATTTTAAAACCAGCTTAAAATTCAAAAATGTATACATTCTATTTTTTTTGTATTCTTGTCACTGCCAGACATGGAAGGTTCTAATGACCGTCTGAAAAATGTGTACCTACATTTCAGACACTCCATGAGGATAGAATGCAAGGGGTTATAGATTGAAATGAGTAATAGAAACTGATTATCTTCTCATTTGGTATCTGTTCAATGTTAAAATTGGGGCAGACGTAGTCCCAAACCTTTTACATTTTTTTGTGTTACTATTGGAAATGTACAGTCCGCCCTTCTTAAACATAAACCTTCGACTTAACCAGGAATGCGCTACAGGTTGTTTTGTAACCTTCCACCCGTATTCATTGCACAGTTCACAGTTGCTTAGTGATTAGAGGTTGCAATTGCTAAGTTTTGACAAAAATAGGTAAGTGGTGTTTTTAATACCTGTAGTTTAGTAATTCAGAAGCATAACAGTGAAACGGAGCTAGAAATTAGAGATAGCGGAAATGATAGGACAAATGATGACACGATTTTTGACGGTTTATTTTATAGAGGGAACGATGGGAAAACAAATTGGTTCAAAAACCCAGCTCGGCTAAATGCCATGGTAAGTTCAGAAAACATTCTTACGCGATAAAGTGAAAGAAACAGATATGGCGGACTTGTAAGCTTTATTTGGTGTTCTATGTTTGGCGGGACTTCAAATCAGGACGTCAACATGTCAAAAATTTATGGGCAACTGATGATACCAGAATACAGATATTCAGAAAGACTACGACTTTTTAATGATTCAATTTTTTTCTGTGTTGCTTTCGATTTGGTAACTACGAGACTAGATATGAAAGAGTAGCACTGGATAAACTTGCAGCGATTAGGACAATCTTTGATGCATTTGTTTCGAAATGCAGACAAATTTACGAGAATGTATACTATATCTTAGCATCGATGAGCAGTTGGTAGCGTTATGTGGTAACTTCATTTCGATGGTAAATCCCAAGCAATCTGGCCAAGTACGGATTGCTTTGTCTGACGCCAGGTGTTTTTATGCTGTAAATTTGGAAGTTTACATGGGTTTGCAATCCGAGGGATTTTTCAGAGAAAGTAACAAACCAGAAGATATTGTTCTTCGATTGATAGAACCAATAGCAAAGAGTGGTTGCAATATTACTTTTGATTGATTCACCTGTTACAGCTTGATGTATCGATTGCTTACAGAATGCAGTTTAACATCTGTCGGAACTGTTCGTAAAATTAAAAAGAATGTACCGCGATGTCTGGTGTCTATAAAAGGAAGACCGTTTCCGTCAAGTACTTATGTACTATACGTTAAGGAAAAAAAATACAAAATGTGCTACTTATGGTTCACGCTCCATCATGATTACAAAATTGATGATTCAACCGGAGACAAGCAGAAGTCTTTTTTTTATTAATATGTAGTTAGATCAGCGCAATGTACGCTATACATAAAGAGTGGTATAGGCGGTATAGCGAAATACAATTCATAAAGAGGACGGTTCGAGAGCTCCCCAATAGCTAAAATTAACAAGCATTAGATGTATGTATTAACTGATTTATAACTAATTACTCATTAGTTGTCCGTATCACTGGTTTCAGATGAATATAGCATCACATCTTGAAGTAGTTTGCGCTTCAGTCTTTTATGAATAATTTTGTTACCAATTTGTATAGTACGTAGCACCAGGAACTGGGACAGCTTGCTGTAGAAGTTCTTCGCCAGATGCTTCAGAAAATTTTGAATTGTTGGAATATTCAGTTTATTATGGATTTGGATGTTCCTTAGAAATCACGGAGCACTAATTATTATTCGTACACTTTATTTTGAACAATTTGCATCTTCTTCAGATTTGTTTTAGATGTAGCGCCCATGTGTACGCCATGGCGTAGTATGGGTGCACCGTAGGTAATTATTGGTCTTAATATTGATACGTATATTAAACACCTACATTTTATTTTAAGTCTTGATTTACGATTTATAATTGTGTATAATGTTGTTAATCGAACATAAACCTCATTTAGCTTTTTATTAATGTGCATTTTCCACGTCAGTTTACGGTCCATATGAACACCTAAGTATTTCACTGACTGATCAGATGAGTTCCATTCCAGTTCTTGACGATTAATTTGGCGGATTATTAGGTCTCCTCAGTGTGACAATTTTTACTTCGCACTTACTGACATTTAATTCAAGACACCATTGTGTGTACCACGAGCTGATTACATTGATTTCTTCTTGTGAGTTATTTCTGGCTATATTAATGACATGAACTCATGATGTTGAGAGATTACCGCCGTATCATCTGCGTACATCGCTATAGAATCATCTCCAATGGCTGGAAAGTCAGATGAGTATATATTGAACAAAGTTGGTCCTAATATCGATCCCTGTGGCACTCCTGCTTCTAAGGTTCTAAGCAAAAGCCTGAAATAGTGACATTTTACAACCTAACAGAAGAGGGCGTTGAGACACTAGATAAGATTTCAGTTTCTTAGGTTGTTTCATAAAATTCTCGGCGATGGTCTCTGACACAGTTTATTCGATATTCATTACTCCAGGAGTAAAATCCGAAATTTCATACAGATACAGATCCAGATCACGACAAGAGAACAAGAAAATAATTTTTAATTTGTATCTAGTAAATTATAGTTTGAAATGTTTATAAACTAGTGCTCAAAGTAGGCAACATAATTACTAATTTAAAGGCCGCAATTAGTAACATTTAAAAAAGCGTTTTTTTACCTTAAATATGACATAAATAGTATATTTGCCCATATTGACACATTATCAAAAAAGTCATTCATGTATTCATACGTCAAACCGTAAATTGTATTTGAAAAATACTGTATCAGCATTACGTTTTCCTTCTTGTATTTGAACTGAAAGACCACCAATCTACAGGTAAACTTAAAAAGACATTTACACAATAGATGTGGAAATATCAGCTAGAAAAGCTCCTTTCTGTATTAGCGGCGTAGATAAACGAAACGTAAGATGCAAGAATCGGTTTATGAAAATTCAATTAAAGTTTTTCCACTATTTTAGATGTAGAAATTTATAACACTTATTGTAATAGATACTACTATGTATTTTAAATTCAGATTTCCCTGAAATTTTGCTACACATTACATACCAGAAATACTGCTCCTGAACTAGCGACGGCGTGTGTACGAACACGTTCTTGATGATATTACAACGTAAAACTTCAAATGTTTATACATTTCGAACTAACGTATTTTAAATTATCGAATTTCTATTCAATAACGTTTTATGGTTTTTCTGTTTACTAGAACTTCCTTTCTCAAGCTTTTAAAATTTCGCTTGCGTCTGGGAATCTCTTTGTTGTTCAATTTTCAATTTAAAAGAAAACAAATGTAATAGATATTGGAAGTATCTTTTCTTGAATACCCTTTAATGGTTCCGTTCGTTCACTCGGTAAACTGATTTACAATAAAATTTTCTACGGTACAGTAACCAATAAGATAAAATAAATCGATAAGGAAATTTAATCAACATTTTATATATAGTATATAGTATTATTGCTAACGTGAATTTTTATTTTGGAAGAGTTCATGTCCTAGTTATAAAGTAAGAATGTTTTTCTTACGTATAAGTATTTCCACATAATACGATAATCATACATTTTGTGTAATAATTACGATAAATATTAAAAAATTAGTAGTTTGGATTTATCTCTGACGGAGGAGCGATGAAATTTTGTTCAAAATTGTTATCAAGAACAATTACAAAATTCATCTTGAAAGTTTTCCAACTTTATAGTAGAACACAAACGAGGCGAATTCCAAATCTTTCCACGCTGACCCCTGTAACAAAGTGTCTGCAAAGTGGGTGCCAAGGAATTTTACTGTTTTCCACAAGCGTAAACGACTGGAATATTTAATCAAAATTTTGCCCTACTAAAGACCAATAGGCACAAATTTATAAGCTGCATGGTAACCCCTAAATATGAGTTGATTGGTAGGATTCGAAAATCGAACAGGTATACATGCAATGGAAATTTAATGAATCTTCGCTACCGAAGAAATTTCGTTTCCAACCGTCCAAAGGAAGGAAAGCAGATAAGGTAAATTTTTAGATTGTGTTTTATTTAATTGCTTGCATACCAATTTGTGTAATATTGTGAATATTAAGAAACTTTGAAATAAAGTAATATCTAAAAACATTTAAGAGAAACGCGGCAGTAAGTTAACTACTGAAATCTAACATCTACATGACAACGCCTCTTCGTACAATTTAAAGTTGCATCTGCCGCTAAACCCTAATACCGATTTTCCAGAGATAACCATCTGTTGCATCTGTGCAGTAAATGAGTATCTTAAGTAACAAAAAAAAATAACTTTTTAAGGTTTGGAACCGTTGAAAACGCATTTCAGGCAGGTTGTAGTGATTATAACGTATGGCGAAGTTTTGCTTTCTAGTTACTATTACTTTGTAGTCACGTAGTAACCATAAACATAACCTACACTTTAAAACGGAGTTAAACACCACTAGTGTAAATATTTGGACACGTATGTAGCGTATGGTGTCATCCGTATATTAGCAAATCCGAGTTTGATGAAATTTTTGTCATAGTAATATATTAAAAAATAGCCCGTGAAATTTTTACTAAAAATCTAGAATGGGAAACGAAAATTAGGAATGTTGATTTCGATATATGTTTTTCAGGATACTTAATTTAGAAAGGTATTTTGTAAAATTCTAGTTTAAAATCTTAGAACACTACGATTTTGGGATATCTTAGTGTACTCATCAACAGGCTTATCGTCCCATTGCTGGACACCGGCCTTGTCTCTGCCACGTGCTTCTCCTCAGAGCTAAGATAGAAACACGTGGGACTTATATAGTGCAACGTCAAATGCGAACGATTAGGGGTTGTAACGTTAACGTTAAATTCTGAAAGCCTTCTTGGGAAAATGTGTGTGATGGGTTGCAGTCCAATGTTTCTATAAGCTGCGTGGTATTGCTGGGAAGTCGAATCTAAGCAGAATCGACGTTTTGTCTACAAGGTGAGTGGTCCACCAAATAAACCACCCGTTACTTAGCGCAGTCGTTTTCTCAAAAATCCATTGTGTTTATGACATAAATGTAAGATGTTTTCATAAAATACTTCCTTAAGAATTAATTTTTATAATGCATACCTAACTAAAATAAAATTAATGAAATTATACAAGGTGTAGAAAGAAAACCTTCCGAATTTCGAAAACAACCTGGAATATGCCAAAAAATGTCAATGCTGTGCAAAAATCGATTGTACAATCTCCCAAACGTTCAGCTCATAAGGAGAATTTTACACGCCACTTTTCCGTACAAAATGGTGGTTGTACAGGAACTTAAAGAATGCGGCTGGAAAAACCGAACGGCATGTTGTGACGATATCCTTCACAACATTGTTGCGATGCTTTTGACAAGTGACGAAGCTCACTTTCATTTGTTTGGCTGCGTAAATAACAAGCAGAATTGTCGTTACTGAACGGAAAATAACCCTCATCAGCTTCAGAAGAAGCTTCTACACCAGCCAACATGTCACCGTTTGGTGCACTGCTGCAGATTTTGATATATATTCTTATTCTTCATGTGCCATGTTCTCCACGAAAGTCGGCTATCATCATACCTATTTGAACATTATTAACCGCTCTTCTGAATAAACCAGCAGTGTTCACTCTGTACCATTCCCGTAAGTTCTTGAGCCAGGAGTTCCTTCTTCGACCTGGTCCTGTCTCACCTTCTATCGTGCCTTGTAGGATGTTTGCAGAATTCTATTCCTCATAACATTACCTGGGTATGTTAATTTACGCCCTTTTATCGCAGTCAAGTTCTCGGTGTCCTTCTTTCATCTCTCTAAAACTGTGGCGTTGCGTACTTTATAGGCCCAAGGAATTCCGAATATTCGCCTGTAACACCACATCTCGAATGCTTCTATATTTATCATCGTGCAGGCTGTGAGGGTCCACGCTTCCTCCCCATAAAGTAGGACCGAAAATACATAGCAGCCAAGAAGTAGTATTTGTAATTTCAAAGTTAAGCCTCTGGTACACAATACCTTACTCATTCTTTTGAAGGAGCATCTGGCCTGTTCGATCCTTGCTCTGATTTTAAAGGAATTGTGCCAGTTATTATTAATGGAGCATCCCAGGTATTTGTAATTCTCGACCTGTTCTAGTTGTTTCCCGTTAACTGTTACATTGGTTCTTATGTTATCGTTTCTGCTGATTATCATTACTTTAGTCTTTTTTACATTTAGCTTCAGTCCTGCTTCCATGCTTCTTTGGTATACGTTTTCTAGCAAGATCTGCAGTTCAGCGTCGCTAGTTGCCAACAGCACGGTATCGTCAGCGTAGCGCAGGTAATTTATTATCTCTCCGTTTACTACAATTCCTTCCTGTCTGTTCTCCAGTGCGTCTGCGAATATTTTCTCTGAGTAGAGGTTGAACAGAACTGGTGATAACACACAGCCCTGTCTAACACCCATTTTGATTTGTATTTACTCGCTGTTTCTGATTCCGCTCTTACCAATGCCGTTTGTCCCCAATACATATTTACAATTATTCTAATATTTTGCTGTCTAGTCCATTTTCTGTAAGAATGTTTAGGAGTTGCTCGTGTTTGACATAGTTAAACGCTTTCTAGTAATCGATGAAGCATGCAAGCACATTAACTGACATATCTCAGCATCTTTGTAGCAGAATGTGATGTATATTACCCTTACTTTTTGAGGAGGAAAGCCAAACGTTTACAGTAACTCGTAATAAGTATGCGAAGATGCTACGGAGCTTCCTGGAATCGAAACTCGCCGAACTTGGATCAGTATCTGTAGTTCCAATAATATGCGGCCACCGCTCACATGGCGAAAACATCAATGAAAGTTTTGGGGCAACTGTTTCCAGGGCACCTGATCTCGCCTATTGTGACTTTCTTCTTAGGGCCTATCTGAAAGTTGAGATCTACAAACATCGACCAAGAACCATTGACGAACTGAAGGCTGGTATACGCCATTAAACAGCAGCGATGCCGAAAATAACCCACTGAGTGATGCAAAACTTCAGAAATCGACTATAAATGTATATTGAGAGTGAAGGTCACGATCTGAACGATATCATATTCAAAACCAATTGTACTTCCAACTCTGTCTGAACTACTAGAACAAATAATCCATAGTTGCATTTCCGAACACCTTGTTGTTCAAATCATAATACCAACGTTTCAACATGCGTTTGGAATCCAACACTCCACCTATTACCAACTTGCACGTATAAGTCAGAAAATAGAAGAAGGATTCGAAAGTAAGCCATTTACCACAATAGTTTTTTTAGCTATAACAAAAGCGCTGAACAGTATATGGATAAGCGGACTACAGCCAAAATAGCAGACATAACACTACCACACTTATCGTATAACAATGATAGCTGCATTTTATCTGAACTCCGCTTCAAAGTCAGGATTCAGCTGAGAAACTCATCAAAGCTGGAGTTCCCCAAGGATTCATCCTGGGCCCAATACTATACAACATCTATTAATATAAACGAGCCAATTGGAACCACTCTAGTGATGTTTGTAGATGACACTGCTATTCAAACACTGCATGGCGATCACCGCTCGGCAGAGCAGTATCGACGAAATACAACCATGGCATGACAAGCGGTATCTATAAATCAACCCTAGCAAAACCGAAGCAAAGATTTTTACACTAAGAAAGTATTCGGCGCCAACTAACATAATAGTTAAATGATGCAAAGGCGCGCTTAAGCATGATGTACACAACTGTCAACCGTAGGTCAGCTATAAAACCAGAGTGTAACGTTTTTTTTATAGATCATTACTAAGAAGAATGACAACATCTGACTGCCCAGTCTAGGGGGCAGCATCCAAAACTCATGTCCACAAACTGCAAAATTCTAAAATAAAGTGTCTCGTAGCGCTGTTAATGCAGAGTGGTTCGTCCGCAATAGCCAGATCCAACGTGAAATTAATCTACCATTAAATGAAAACTTTAACTTAAAACTTTGTGCTAAGTAGGTCGTCTTCATACACCAGTGTCCAAGTGCGGGTATTCATGAACTTGAAAAAAGAGCTGTAAACCAAAAACTTAAAACGTCAATTACCTCAAGTTATCTGTATGTAATTCATCAAAGGGAATTAACTTATTTACCAACTAATATAGTAAACCTGGAATTAGCATACCTATTTTAGTTATGTGACTATGTAATGTTTTAATTACTGAAACTATGTATAGCAACTATTGCTGGTGATACACAATAAAAAAATCTATTGAAAATAAACTGTGTTTAATGCACTTTTAGGTTATGCAATACAATTATGAATAGTATTTACATGCAATTTTTGTTAACTTTTAAAATCTAGGAGACTTTTTTGCTATACCCTGTATAAACCAGAACGGTATACAATTATATGTCACTATTAAAAATTCTTTCCTTCTAGTAAAATTTTATGAAAAAATTATAGTTCTTATTTCTCCTAACCTATTCCAAAACAGGATGTCCGCTGTTGGTTATATTAATAACTTATGGGAGCAATAAGCATGTATTTATAAGAGTAATTTGCCTTTTTAACAAAGTATTGCTCTGTAAACCCAATGAGCAAATTTCAATATATCAAGAAATCAATGCAGGATGTATAGAATTACATTTTATTACTAGGGCTTTAGGCTTTTCTTACCTCTGTTGTTCGTGGTCACCAATTCTATGAACCTTCAAGCTTAATGCCGTATATATCTGTAGCCATTAGGGACAACACCAATCATTTTGAACTTTTAAACAAGAATATGATATCGATAGTTTACTCAAATTTATTCAACATATTGCTCTATTTTCAAACAAATCTACTTATATTGCTGTTCATAGTCTAGCTGAAGAATATATTAAAAAAAGTAAATAGTTTATACAATTTCATAGTTCTTTATAGAAATGTTGATGGGAACAGGAATGAAATAGAAATTTAACTAGAAGTAATTTTAGAACTACTAAATTTAAAAAAAACATAATTTGTGTCTTATAGAACGTGTAAATGTTAAATAACCATATCATACGTTGATTAGTTTTGTGATGTACATAATGACAGAGGAAGGCTTTTATTTTAATAAATTTACGACGTGAGGGATGTGCAACTGTTTAAAAAAATAGTATCGATTAATTAAATAAAACAAATTACGTGAGTTACTTATAATATGGAATAACAATTAACTACAGTGAACATTATTCCATAGAAATGCTCCTGACAATGCTTAATTTTAAATTTGAGGAATTTCCATTTTGTTTTTAATTTTTAGTTTGCCAGAATTTTTTCTACATTCGCTTTACCAAACGCTAGCATAATAGAAAAGCAAATATTTCCCATTACTTATAATTTGTTCCCAATGTTATTCTGACTTGTGTGTAGTAACAAGGAATCCGATGAAGCACTTTTGGAGCTTGTAGAATTTTACCAATAAAAATCATTGACATTCTTTTCAAATTTTGCGTTTTAATCTCTGTCGTCGCAATGTTGAATATTTAATTAATGCTTTCCTCCCTTCGGTATGGTTTGGGTTTAACATAATACATTGTCTCCTTTTCCTCTTAAACTTAGGTTTCTTTATTCTTCTCTCATTTCGGCTTCTGTGTTTTAGCTCTAAACATTTAAGCTTTTCATGTTTATGTATTCAAACACGAACCTGAACCATGATTTAGTAGGTAGGTAAATATAATACAGGAACATTATAAGCATTATAAGCTTCATTTAACAAGGTAGTTTTTGTATTAAATCAATTTCCTAGTGTTACGTGAACTTCAAAATACAACCACCCTCTTTGTAAATGAAACTCATATTACAAAAGTTCCTTAAAGTCAGCGTTGTACCTTACCTTTTCTGCATAAAAGGTATAGAGACAGTATTTATTTGGTCCAAGAACTACATTTTGAGAAAGGAAATTATCCGTAATGGATATTTATAAATTTAGAAATATATGTTAAACCGCGAGTGAATGAAAGTGAGAGAAAGGTTAGGCCGATTCTAATCGAATTTGCGAATTAGAGGTTCTTAAAAATGTTATTCAGACTATCGCCATCATTATCATCAATCAGTCCATTTGCGTCCACTGCAGGACAAAGTCCTCCCTTAGTTCATTCCACCTCTTTTGATCCTGTGTCCCTAATATCCAGTTTGGTTTAATTCTCTCAACGTTATCCGTCCATCTTGTAGGAGGTCTACCTTTATTTCTAGTCGTTTCCATTCTGGGTAACCATCTCAATTTTCCTAGGTTATATTCCATCAGTGATCCTTGAAACATGACATGACATTTGAGGTTAGCGATCTTCTCAACTGCATTCCAAACTTTTGTTCTCGATATTATGTCCTTATTAGGTATTCTATCTCTTCCGGAACTAGAACGAAACTTAAAATGCCTTTTTTGTGGCATGCTCTAGTAGAACGTTTTTATTTTACATGCACAGTACCGTTCCCCGCCCCCGGAACCGCTTCCACATTACTTCGGGGGATGCGGGCGTCCCTTACATACTAGTCATTCATGCAAAATGCACCATCAACTTAACTAAGTGAAATAAGTTCGCCGCTTCAGCCGGGGTTTGACCCCGCGGCCGATTAAGCCGCGTTTTACGGTGACCTCGGCTGACAGCGCTTGTTCGCACTGCCTCATCAAGGTCCCTCCTGGAATAACCTGATTTCGAATTATTGAGAAACTCAACCTACAGAATTAAGGCTGATGCACTTTTCTAGTACTTCTATTTTAACCTGCATTAATCTACAAGCCCTGAATATAACTAATGAAACAGCGATAAAATAGTAAGCTTCCAAAATTTCGAAAACTTTAGTTGCCCCTTAAAAATGGCTACAAGGACTTCGATTGAATTTTGTGATGTCATACAACAATCAAATACATGCAACTCTAAAATATGTTATATGTTAAGAATTATCATTTTTGGGGCTGAAGTTAACTACTCATTCCTCAAACATCAGTAATTAATTTAATTTAAATGTGTTTTATTGTGAGACTGGTGAAAGCTACATAAAACTGATTTTTTAATCCTTTTCGTTCTCTCATGAGACTTTCTACATTTTTTAAATGTTTTCACCGTTACGCTATTTATTAAAAATTCAAGGAAATAGCAAACTTTCGGAAAATTTCGGTAGCAGAAGCAGCAATCAACCATTTTTTTCACGAAAACCAAGTTTTACTGCTGGATATCGGCACCTTTCTTTTCCCCTTGCTAAGTTAGAAGGGGTCCAGGACAAGACGCCGAATGCCTAAAACGCCGAATTGATATTTCGCCTAAAACGCCGACTCCCATTCCGTCGACCATGTCCAAAACGCCGAATGGTGTTGATGACCAAAACGCCGACTCGTGTCCAAAACGCCGAACGGCGCTAAATGACATCACATCGTTCGTGAACATGACGTCGGAGCCGAATACGAATCTAAATTTGTATTTGACCCAAAACGCCGACTACACATCGATTCGACGTTACGGCCATTCGATAAAATGTCCACGAACGCGTGCTATGAGCCATGTTCAAAACCCCGACAACAACCCGAGTCGGCGTTTTGGTCACTGGGCCACTATTGATGACAAAAATTTGAACGAAACCGTTAGAGCCGACTTTGGTATATAAATTATTATAATATCTTTCATATGCCCCCGCAAATAACAATCTAAACAAGTTACGTCCGGAGATCTTAGGAACCAGACAGACGAGTTTTCCACCGAGTGCACAACCACCTACGTGAACACGGAACTTTCCCGAAACCGTCGACTGAGCGTCCAATACAGCAAGTACTAGACAATGAGGACAACATACTGCGAGATTTCGCTAGTCGTATGGAATTTTGCCGCTGGATCATTCCAAATAGAAACCTACGTAATAGAATTTTATTCACGGATAAGGTAACATTTATGTATAAGGAATGGATTAATGAACATAAAGAACAGCCATTATTGGAATTTGGAGAATCCACACGAAATCACATGTGTTACGTGTAAGACAATTTTTGAATCAACGGTTTGAAGGACATATAATTGGTAGAGGAGAACGCAAAAGAAAGGAAGGCAGAAAAAATGTTAAAATCATTCTCTGAGAGATTAATAAAACTTGAAGGGAATAGTAATAAAGCTACTGCTTCAAAGAAACAATAATGGACTTTGGGGCTACGACAGCAAAACTAACATCAATCAAATTGGAACTTTCCACAACAAAGTCCTAAGGAGTGTCGTAGATGCGCCATAGTATGCTAGAAACAGTGATATGTACAGGAATCTAGGCTAGGGAAAACAGCCGTGAAAGGAGAAATAAAAAACCTTGCCCAGAAGCACGAGACCGGGCTTCATGATCATGTACAGATCTAGTGAGAAGGCTCAAGAGGACCAAACCAGGTAGTGGTAGTGTAAAGAGTGTGAAAGTGTCAGGGATAAAAGCAGAGCAAAAGTGAAGGATTAACACACGAATAAAGTGTTGCAAAATAGAACTGAGAGGACACCGGAGGGTGAATTCTTAGCATAACCATTTAGTTAATTAAAGTTAGATAAAAATTGCTGGTTAGTGTTGTAATGTAATCACAATTAAAAAAAATCTCGGTGTAGTATGAAGTTCGGCAACGAAGTCATTCAGATTTATATGTACATTATATTTTTACTAACAGTATACACTCCTATTATCACAATGTGGTGTTAAAATAAAATTTTGTTAATACTGCAAAAAGTGGGTATTTCTCGGATTGGGACGGGCGGTGGGAATTTTTACAAACTAAATATAATAAATAACTAAACACTCACCGATAGGGTTTCGAAATCGCTTATGTGTACTTATCAAGACTAAATACTCGGGAGCTCAGGATTTGACCGCTTCAGATATGTACGCGGTGCACTCTTAAAGTAAACACACAAACAGTCGCAATCCCATTTTAGTACACATCAGCAAAGCATGGAACGCATAAGCAATAATACATTACTACATTCGCATTGCAATTCCTACATTTCCACTTACAGGGGGTCGGGTGTGCCCCCGTAAGATCTCGCGTCGCATCTAGTAGCTCACCTTTGGTACCTTGACAGGACCGTCTCTAGTAGTTGTCGTTCGGGGTGGCGTATTCTTGACAGGGCCGTCTTTAGTAGAACTTGACTGATGTACCTGTAACGGGTACCGGGTAACCGAATGGGTTCCCCCAAGTAATTGTGATCACCAAACGACCTCCGCCGGCCGCCGCACGTACCACACAAGGACAAGAGTGAGAAACAGGCTCTCCACAGGCCACTCTGCAAAGTGCAATGCAGAGATCACTGGCTGGTCGACCAGGTCGAGGTCAAGTCGAGTTAATACGCCCAATCACCGATCCGCCAAGCATTAAGCAGTTTAAAATGGAATCCTGTGCGGATATACAACCCCCAGGTAACTTGGAGAGCTCACAAGCTCCCCGAGCATAGTACCACATGCCTCAACCACAAGAACACAGTAATTAGAATTACTAACAGTACTACCTGAACAATACTACATAAGCAAAGCATTATCTACAGTTTCTATCAACAACTACTCATCTCGTTCAACCCCACTACCTTACAGGTAGCCAATACATAGATATAAATCACTTCAGTGCATTTGTCAACTAAGCAACACACATATACTCTTAATTCACTTATCCTGAACCGTCTGACCGTCTGAACCCCTTCGGCAGCTTCGGACACTGTCCCCTATTTTATCCGAAATCTTACCGAAAAACACCGCTCTGCGATGATTCTAGGGTCTTGAAAAGGCATAACCATAAATATACTTTATTAGACAAGGGGGCATGTAATCACAATATTTAGAAAACAGCTTTATTGACAACTATACGAGCATACATGTTACGGGCTAAACGGGCTTTCCCGTCGACCCGTAACCGGATAGGTGGAAAAAGGCCTGCAGCTTAGCTCAGAGGAGTAGGGGGGAGTTCACAGAAATCGCTTACGGGAGGAAATCTTCGTAATTGTGTACAGGGTACGTCAAAATTAGTGGGCGCCACTTTCCATATACAGCTGATTGTAGGTGTTCGTGGAAGGCCGAGAGGCCAGCAGCTTCGGGAATCGAACTCACCTTTATTTCACCTCCTCCTGTATATATGAAGCTTACAAAATTCATGCACAAACAAATACAAATACAAAATAAAAAAAGATATACTGAATTTTAAGACACGTATAATGAAATCATTGGCAATACAACCGAATGACAGCAACAGGTGATTTTGATTAATTCTATTTTACAAATATTATTATTTGAGCGCTCAAGCCAAGAGGCGCAAGAATTTGGTTCAATCAAAAATTTCGCTTATATTTTGTACTACAAACAAAGACAGTCCGCTACTGACGTTCGCTTCTTGTTTCCAAATAAAAAAAGGTTCAATGATGTTGAATTTTGCAAGTAGCGCGTAAGGTTTCGCTTCACAAGTAGTTCACAGTAGTTTTTACCTTGAATTTTGTTGCAGGCAGGCACAATTACGAGGAGTTGAACAGATGTAGGTACAGTTTGGGGTTGTTCCCCCGGTCCGACAGGAAAAGAAGGGTAGGCGACTTCAGAAAATTTTGGGGACGACACGTCCGTAGGTACGTCTTTGGGAAATTAGTTCACTTCTATTTCTACGGAATCAAACTAGTGAACCAACGAAGCACAATTTCAAATTTCACTGGATCAGTTTTAGTGGAACGACGAAGCACAATTTCCACGGGATTAATTTCGTTTTTATCCGAATAAATGGAGAGAACAATTAACACTTAATTGCTCTATATTAGGGCTAACACTGCTGAATATATAATCAAATACGACTTTGTCGAGGATTTTCTTTTGCCTGAAGCAAAAGTACGATACGGTAGGTTCGATATAGCAGAGCAGCCGCGAAAAGACCCGCTATCGAAAAAACGTCGTTCCGGTTCAATAGTCTAGTATCTACTTTATTTTCGTAACGGCCCTTCCCCGTAGACGTAATTTGGGAAGACCCGGAGTCATCGAAGATCGAAAACTGACTGCCTAGCTAACGCGACGCGAAGCTGCATTTCCCACAAAAGAAATTGCACCATAATTTGAAATATCATGAAAATGTTCTAGAAATATCTGAAACGTAAATTCTCAGAAGCGTTCAGGGGCAGGCGCGAACAAAGCAATATTCGGCAAATTCAGCTTACAAAGGGGACTGTCAACATAACTCAATCCTAGAAAAGCAAAATAGCGAAAACTGTAACTAACATAAAACTGCATTGAAAATAACGTTTTTAATTCCTATAGAGCGCCAATTTTTAAAAGAACATAACATACAATAAACGCGAAAGCATTTATCTAACAATATTATTCCTACAGAAATTACATTTTTGTCATTAGGGGCTTGCTATTTACATAAAAACTGTAGTAATACTGTATAACGCAGAAACTATTTCTAGTTTAATATTTTGATATAGTTTAATGTAAAAGTTAAAGTATTCACTATACATACTGTAATGTCTCGGACCCTGCGTATGATGTACGTTGTGTGTTATTCCTCTTTATGTAGTAACAGGTTAGAAATCTAAGTAACTGATCTTGATAAATAAAACGCTGTAGAGGTTTAACGCATTTATTGTGTTGAATATTGTATATTATATAGTAATATTTACCCCCGTTATTCGCCTGTACAGACTAGGGAAGCTACAGAAAACCTAAGTTAGGGTAATATATCTTGTAAGTTAGCGCGTCGGAATAAAGGAAATCCCCCCCCCCCCTTGGACTATTGCTCTTAACACATCGCAACACGACGTGGAGGAAACATAAAGGAACGTAACCTGGAGGAAAATTCTACGGAGGCGCCGGTCAAGCCAGAGCGCTCTACTGAAGGCGGGGAAGGGATGTAACGTCGAGGGAAAATCATACAGGAGCGCCGGTCAAGCCAGAGCGCTCTACTGAAGGCCGCGAAGGGAAGTAACGTCGAGGGAAAATCCCACAGCGCTCTACTGGAGGCGGGGAAAGGATGTAACGTCGAAAAAAAATCCTACAGCGGCGCCGGTCAAGTCAGAGCGCTCTACTGAAGGCGGCGAAGGGAAGTAACGTCGAGGGAAAACCCCACAGGGGCGCCGGTCAAGCCAGAGCGCTCTACTGAAGGCGGGGAAGGGATGTAACGTCGAGGGAAAATCATACAGGGGCGCCGGTGAAGCCACAGCGCTCTAATGAAGGCGGCGAAGAAAAGTAACGTCGAGGGAAAACCCCACAGGGGCGCCGGTCAAGCCAGACCGCTGTACTGAAGGCGGGGAAAGGAAAGGGATTAATTCGCAAGAGAAAATCTCGCAGAGCAACATTTCTAACAATTTTCAAAATGCAGGGGTGATTTTGAAAATGTCGTGCTTCGTTGAACGAGTATAAGACTATTGTTGCCCTTTTAACCGTTCGTCCCTATTTACAGGAAGAAACTACCTGACCAAAACAAATTTATAACTTGAAACATAGGTTCCGGAAGTGAACCTTGAAATTTAACCCACATAGTTGAATAATTCTGGGCAATTTTATCAGAACTGCTCCAAAATCTTTCAAGTCGGCAAGATTAACTAGCAAAAACGTTTAACGGTTGTACAATAAATTGCAAGAGATTCTAAATAGTGCTAGTTCCTAAAATTATGTAAATAAAATACTAAATAATTGCTGATTTAAAGATATGCGAATACAAAATCTGTTCATAAGCATCCGGACCCTCAAACTCGAGACCTTAAATTGCGTAATCTTACTATAATAAATAAACAGAAACGAAAATGCAATAACTAACTAAAATAATTTGGAATCAATTGCTGTAAGGACCAAAAATATTCAAAAATAAACGCGACAAGGGACGGCCCCTACCAATACATCAAACAGAAATGTAAATTTGTGTAAAGTGTTTCCACTGCAAAACTTACACGATTTAGGAAATAATATGTGAATGTAATATTTAAAATACTGTGTATAGGCAATCAAATAATTGAACAGTTTCAATTTATTGCCCCATTGGTTGGTTTATCGAATTGGAAAGAATAATCCGCTTGCTGTACAGTTTATTAAACAACCACCAAGTAAAAACAAATTGGCCGCTGCTCTTAATTACGGAATAGTTCATAAAAAATATCAATTACTTTTGCGAACGAGTATTACTACCGGCACATGATTTATTTAAAATGCAGTTTCAGTTTACGCCGTAAAATCGGGAAGAGAAAGAAATAAAAACACAGGGCGTTCTGCAGGACGTTAATATAATTTCTTTGTAATACTGCATTCTGCATTCAAATTTTATACTTAAATTGGGTTATTAGTATTCTCACCAAATCTGTATAGCAACGGTAAGATCTGAAAAATTAAATAGAATTACTGCGTAGGGAACGAGCTCGCGTTTGTTCTACCTACTACACCAATTTCTTGTTTGCATCTATAACAAACTTGTGTACTGATTAAAATTCTTTTGGTAAAATGCAGACGAATACTATCCAGAAATATTTTACGAAGTATCTCTAATAAAAGCTGCGATTCCGAAGTTTCCCGATTAGTTCCCGACATTGAACGAGCATGTTATCCCGCAGGATCCTGACAGATGCTACTGCAGGATTGCAGGAATAGACGACAGTTGCTTCTAAACTTTTGCTGTTGGCATTCGGCACGGTCGCGGGTAACCATGTGAATTACTTCGTACTCGGTCATGAAGTGAATTAAAATTCTAAATAAATTAAATTTCTGTTTTATATATGAAAATTTACATCCAATTTGTTGATAACTGAAAATTTTAAAAACTCAAAAATTTTAAACTAACGAAAACTGTAGTTGTAGAGTTTTCTATTAATATTATTTGGGGAAATTTTAGGTCAAGGTTTTAAAATAAAATCAACTAATTGAAAAGTTCTAATAACAGTTTAATGTTATTATGAAATTCTTAACAAAGAATGCCATACAGGGTATTCGTTTTTTGGCATAAATTTTGTTCGTGTGGTTATAAAATTTCACCGGAAGTAAACGATACCTGCAGAAATATCTTGTACCCTAAAAACTGAGAATTCCGAAAGTTTTGTGTTTTAAAAATATCTTGTAACTAAAATAGATATAATAACTCAGTGTTAAATTTAGTCTAATTAATACCTTCACGCGCATTATATTTATAACTTGTACATCCAGTGTTCGAAGTTGCATGGAGTAAATAGTGCGAGTGTACTTCTTCCTAATGTTATCAAGAGGATGTGCCACTCTACTTTTATTGTGTACGTAATTCTCATTACTACTATACTGAAGTTGCCCATTTTTAGTCTTTAAAGATTTTTTGTTTACAAATTCATTTAGTTTTTTCCAGAACTCTAACGTTTCTGTCTGTTGGTTTTTTGTTTTAGTAGAATAATCGAAGTTACACATTCTGTAATATCAGATTATTGCTCTTTGACAGTAAGATAAATGAAGTAATTCTATTTATCATAAGAGTTCTGCATATGAGAACACTTTGTTCTTTCGAAACTGCATTCACCATTTATATATATTTTATTTAATAAATTGTTTAAATATGCTCACAAATAATGACTAAAGGTTCTATTTTGCTTGAAGAAAAGAGTACTTTTAACACCAGGAAAAAACGCAATTGGTAAAGTTATTGAAGCTACTGTGAAAGTTTATGATGTTGAATGTTGTTTTTAGAATGTTTAAAAATAAATTTTGGAGATCTTTAGTAGCTCTTAGAAACTTAAATCCGGATTTTTATGCAACTTAGCGACGTTAGTTAACCGCCAACAATAATATGATGCTCAGTACTAGAAAAACAATTATCATTTTAAGGGGATTGTTTAGTAACTTTACGGCAAACGTATGAAATGAAGGAGCTGTAATATACGTATAATATGTAAATGTAGTCTCAAAACTTCTCTTGAAGTAAAATTTTTAGAATTGGATTAGCAATTGCTACTATTAATTATTTTGTATAGAACAATAAAAGACAAAAAAATAAAATTTTCCATTTCTACCATGAAAAAGTAGCTGCTGCTGTTTGAACTATTTCGAACTGGGCTAGCAATTGCTATTATTAATTATTTTGTATAGAACAATAAAAGACAAAAAAAAAAATAAAATTTTCCATTTCTTGCTAAGAAAAAGTAGCTGTTGCTATTTAATGGATGTATTTGAACACGTCTAACAAGATTTTAATTTATTTTTACAAGGTTGATAACGCTAAGTTAAATTGAATATACACCTGACAAGGTTTCAAAATCTTTAAAGTAGGCAACACTCTTTACTTTTGCTAACTTAGTAAATAGGAGGGTTTGCCTAGAGTTGGGCAGATATGCCGTAAAAATAGTGCATATATGCACTAATATATGCCACAAAAAGCCTTCAATATATGCACGAATATGCAATAACCTATTAAGATATGCATTTATGGATGCACTAAAAACAAATTTTATTTATATTAAAATTCCTAAAAATTGTGTATGGTATACTACGATCAATTCTGACATTTATTTTAAACTGTAATTCATAAATTAAAGCAAGTTTTGAATCAAATACTGTCTTAATTTGTTAACAGAGAAATAATACAATTATCGTTCTTCAGTATTTTTAATTACATAATTACATCACACTAAAAAACGTTCTTAAAATTTGAAACCAGATACAAAA
>JABXWE010008402.1:0-27751 GCA_014611495.1 Limonius californicus | reverse complement strand
TTTATCAAAATTTTGTATTTAATACTTAATTTGATATATATAATTATTATTTATATATATATAATTTGAAATAAAGATGATATGAACAGTTTCCAGTATGGGAAAGTCCAGGGAGGCAGTCGCGTCCACTTATTTGGTTTTATTGCCATTTCTGCTTTTTATTCTCCGCTCTCCTACCTCTTTTGCATCTCTTCATTTTCTCTATCTTTCTTGCTGGATGTTCGTGTCATGCTTTCTCATCTCTCTTTTTCGTCTTGTATTTTTATCCCTTTCGTTTGTCTTGCTAGCTCATCTCTCCTTTTCTGTTTCTTGATTCTTTCTCCTTCTCACTTTTCTCGTTTCTCTCGCCTAACTCTCTTTCATCTTTTCCCACCCGTTTCCTCCCCCTCTCGCCCTGATTTAATCTTCCCTCCTCACATCTTAATCTGACTTCTCCCCTCTTTTATCTCTAACTCTGTCTTCCTCCATCTTCGCACTCTTTTATCTAAAATTCTGTCCCTTTCCATCCCTTACTCATTAGTTCTAACTTTCTTCCCTTTCATCTCTCCCCTTGTTCAGCCTACTTTCAGCCTTCCTTTTACTTGCACCGCTCCCCTTTTCCCCACGCTACTCCAATATCTTTACCTTCACATGCTCCCTCTCTCATCCTCCTCCCCTCTTTATCGTATTTCCCACTACATTTTTGTTTCCCACTTTCTTACCGCCTTTCACTCTCCTTTGCAGTTTTTTGGTAATTCTTTATCATGTGGCCTATTTGCTTCTTTCTTTTTCTCTTATTCATTTTTTCTATATTGTCGTCTTCATACTATGCTTCTTTACATGTGTTTTTTTTTAATATTATTGATTGTATTCCTTTTTGTTAGAGATTTATATTCTATTTATCTTTGGTTATTCGTTCTCCATCTCTCTATTCTTTCTCTCTTTTTTCCACTTCTCCCTCCCTTTTTGCACTTCTTTTTCTCCTCTACTTTCTGTTGTTATCTCTCCCCCGCTTCATTGTCCATTTATCTTCCTTGGGTATCTTCCTGTATCCCATTTCTCTTCTTCCCACTCTTTTACTGTTTGTTTCCTTTTCACCTCACTTTTTTTACATTCCTCCTATTTAATTCAGCTTGTTTTCACACTCTTCCTCCTGTTCTATTCTTCTGTCTCTCTTTCTATTCTCGTTCCCCTTTTTATTGATGTTTTTTATGGGTTATTTTGTTTTAACAGTGTCTTCCTAATGTTCTTTATTATATATTTTATTTTTGTTTTCTCCTTCGTCCTTTCTATTAATTATTAGTTTATTCATTAATTCCTTTCTTTTTAAATTTTCAGTAGTGTTTGTCTACTTTTTTCATGTGTGTGTGGCTATAATCCTGAATACGTGTATTTACTATATCATTCTACCATATTTTTCCGTATTTTCTTGTAAATAGACATTTCTCGCCGTTTTCGATTTATATTGCCTTAATAAGGTGAATTTCTAAAAGGAAAATGGTTGCAGTAACATTATTTGCAAACTTTAAACAAATTCCGTGATGTAGGAAGTTAATTTGCAATGTTGTTAAAAATGTTAAATTAACGATAAGAGTAATTGCATCTCTGGACTCTCCAGATAAGATAAATGAAAGATCAGCACTTATCTTGAATAGGCAAGCTATTAGTTTGTATGCCCCCAACATAAATGTTATCTCGTTCTAAATATACAACAAAAAAAGTTACATTGACCGATAATGCTAAGGACATTAAGTATCAGATTAGACTGGTAAATGTCTGATAACTGATTGGTCTAGGTATTTAATATTGCTACTGATAGGGAATAAACTTGAAATTACGTAACGTTCTACATTTTTCTAACGCATTCTTATATAATTATTCTTGTGAGTTTTACTTATTAGTTGCTTGGCTGGTGTAAATTTTTGCATTTCTAACGATCAAATATGTTTCTTGCTGTATAATTTAACGCAGGCCTGGCGATTAATAAAAATTATCTCATTAAAATGTATGTAGGCGAGATATAAAATGTACAACTTATAATGACCGGCCGCAATGAAAATGCGTTCTGTATCTAATGCGAATGTATGAATGAAATTGCATATAAATTCCCGTCGTTATTATACTTGTTGGCATATTAAAGGAAAATGCATTTTGTAGTTCGCGTACTTAGTCACGGTGCAAGCAAATTCTTACCCAATTTGCATATTGCAATTATGGGGTCAGTGGTTGTGTTGATGAATTATGAATATGATTCATCTTGGGTAAAGTAGCTTCGGTGCGGTAAAAATTAAAGCAGGTTCATGTAGGTGTGATTGTTTTAATATTAAGTCATTAACTCGGAAGCCAAGCGCTGATCTCACATGCCATCATCGTACAATTAAAAGTCACTCTGTAAATTCATATTTGTGTCACTTACTAATTAAATTCTTCTAAGATATTTTCAATTTAGAAAAATTTTTGCCATATATTTAAATAACTAAAAATATATTAAATATTGCTTTGTTAGCCCACAACATCCCACTGTTGGGTAAGGGCCTTCCCCAATTGATGAGGATTGTCGAGAGGCTCAAATTATTTAACAAAAATTACAAATGGGTGGTTGAATTATTGTATTTTTAACATTGTAGATATTATCATATCCTATAGGTAGATTCTAACACGATTAGAATTTCACCCAAACCTCTCACAACGCCGTGCATACTCACATAACACGCTAGCGCGAAGACTTAAAGTTCCGGGAAGTCCCGATTATAGGGGAAAACAAGAGCCGTCGCGCGAAATCTGCAATCATCTAAGACGATTTTCCCTCTGAATGTCTATGACATTTTTGCTAGATGTTGGAATGTATCCCTCAATTAAGTATCGAGATTTAGACCCGCATAATACGGTTGGGCTTTTCTAGGAACTTAAGTACCGTTTTACCGTGAGTTCAAAAAGTAGTTACATATGGGGTGGCCATGGAAAATAAAAAAATGTCATCAGCAAGCTTTAAAATTCATTAACTGTCATCACTGTTGTTGTGGTCATAAGTTATATTGAAAATTCAATTAAGTTACAATTATAATGGTTTTTACAATAGAACACAAAACATTTATGATTGAATCATATTTTCGGAATGGTGTTCGAGAGAACGGCGAATGGATTTACAGTGCGGTGCCATGTTTAGAGGAATTTCGGCAACAATTTCCAGATATTGCTGTCCTTGAAGGAGATTTTTACAGCGCACTTAGAAGATGTGTTGATGTATTCCGAGATACAGGGAGCGTTACTCCTAGAGATAGAGCTGGAAGGCCAAGAGTTCGTACTCAAAATACAGTTGATGATGTTCGTCAACGTTTGAACGAGCAACCCACTACATCAATACGTACACTTTCGCAAGAGACTGGTTTATCATTAGGAACTTGCCATACTATTATCAAAAAAGATTTAATGCTGTTCCCATACAAAATTCTTGCTTTACATGAGTTGCTGCCAGCAGATCACAATAGGAGTATTTTGTATTGTCAGTGGTTCCAACAAAATTTAATGAACAACGACGAATTGCTAAATTTAAGGTTTTTATTTTCCGACGAGACTTGGTTCACCCTTTCGGGGTATATAAACTAACAAAATATGAGGTTATGGAGTGCTGCAAATCAGCATACTTTTCGCGAATCTCCCTTTCACCCGTTACAAGTTGGTGTTTGGATTGCTGTATCTCGAAGACGTATTATCGGACCCATAATTTTCCACGAAACTGTTACTGCTCAGAGATACCGGAATATTGTACGTGAATTTATTAATCAGGTTCATGAGGATGAGCTCCATCCAGCAAGGCTACTTCCAACAGGATGGCGCGACGGCCCACACCGCTCAAGAGACCCTCAATTACCTTCGTAAATTTTTTGACGATCGAATAATTAGTTTACGTTCAAATCCAGAATGTCCACCTAGATCACTAGGCTTGACTATTTTCGATTACTTTATATTCCCTTATCTGTAAAATATTGTATACAAGACAGGGGTCTTGTATACATTAACAATATCGAGGAACTGCAAAACAGAATTACGGAACAGTGTGCCAATATAACTCCTCAAATTCTTATAAATGCTTTTAATAGTATGAAAAGACGAGTAAATTTGTGTTTGCAGGAAAACGGTGGTCATTTTGAACAGCTTCTTTAGTTTTTTATATTTATTTTTCTGTACCTGTGAAGTAAAAAAAATATAATTTCCAATTTTAATGAGTAACTACTTGTTAGCCGGCCTCGGTGGTCTAGTGGTTAGCGCATTTGCCTTTAGATCCGGGGGACGCGGGTTCAAACCTGGTCAAGGTCGGCGAGATTTTTCTAGCGGGGAAAAATCCGAAAATGCGCCTTCTGTCGGATAAGAAATAAAGCCGTAGGTCCCGTGCTACTGCGATGTGTGACACGTTAAAAATCACTACTGGAGTTGGAATTACCCCAGATAGGCAAAATTCTTAGTTAGGGTGTTCAATAAGTCAATGATGGCTGCAGTGCTTAGAGATGCTTGGAAAACCGCGTCCTAGATCTCGCTCTTTCAAAGCAAGCAAGCAACTACTTGTTATGATTTGTTTAATAGTGTAGTAATTTAGTTGTTACTGTTATCGTCTAAATTGAAATAATAGAACTGATTTCTTCAAATACTGATTTATTTACATTTATCATACAACTTAACCTAACATAACACTGCCTGTTAGGTATTGGCGCTTGCGCTAGAAAGGTTGTGCGTAAACGCCAATTGGTATATAGTATGTTCATTAAAAAAAAAACTCTAGCGGGCTTTGAAATTTTTAACTTAGCCCATATGTTACAATTGACAGTCATAATGTCACTTATAAATGTAAACAATAATGCAAAACAGTTAGATTTTGTAACTCTTTTATTCCAATATTATAACTTAATAATTTATAAAAATGGTTGAAAATGTCTTCCTTCCTGTTCAGTACACATAAAAACCCTTCGTCGGAGACCATCTATGACATTACGTAACAGAATGGGGTTCTCATTAATTTCGTCACACTTTACTTGTATTCGCTGTCGCAGATCTTGTAGATTACGAACAGGTGTTGCATAAATAGAGTTTTTAATGTAGGGCCATAAGAAGAAATCACATATTGCTAAATCGCACGATCTCGGAGGCCATGCAATAGTAGCATTTCGACTAATTATGCGGTCGCCAAAGAACTCCCTTAAGAACTCCAGAGTTTCTTGAGTGCAGTGAGAGGGTGCCCCATCTTGCTGGAAAAAACTGCCCCTTATTTCATCATCATGGAGTTGTTCCACAAAGGGTGTTAAAATCGTATTGCGGTATCGTTCTGCAGTTAGCGTTCCTAAAAAAGTATGATTTAAGTTTCCTAGTAAAAAAATAAAAAGCATTTTACCTTCAAAATATATTGGTCCAATTATTCGTCTTCCACTTATCGCTGCCCAAACTCCAACTTTTTCTGGGTGCAAAGGTTTGTGAACGTATGCGTGTGGATTTTCTGCCCCCCAAATTCTCATTGTTTGCGAATTGACATAACCAGATTTATAAAACCATGCCTCGTCAGAGAAGAATGTTTTTTGTAATATCTCCTCATTGTTATGTAAATTATTCAAAAAACCATCGACAGAATTGCAGTCGTATGGGATAATCAACAGGCAACATTTCTTGAACTGCAGTTAAGCGATAGGGATACCTATGTAAATCTGTATGTAGAAGTTTGCGGCATGCTCCGACAGACAGATTGATTTGCTGAGACAGATGACGAAGTGATGTACTTGGTTCATTGTCTATAACTTCTTGGGCTGCAGCAACAACTTCTGCAGTTCGTCTTACTGGTGGGCCGCTACCTTTTTTGCGTTGAATGCTACCTGTTTCACGAAACAGAGTAACACATCTATTGACAGTGTTTTTAAACTCTTCATAATTAATGACGACGTCAGGAAACTTTGCACGAAACTCTTCTAAGCATCTTTGCAAGGAATAAGTCCAAACATCATTTATTTTCTCACCATTTCCAAAGCAACTATCTAATAAAAAAGCTTTTTGTTCGAACGTATACTCCATGATGATAAAATAATGGATCAGTTAACAAAAGTCCAGTTAAGTTCTAAAAAGAACTGATTTAAAAGCGATGCAACAATCAAAATAAGAACAGATCAAAAATTGACAACAAACACAACATTCACATTTCGAGGTTATGTGGGATATGTGATACACTTTGACGTATACATAGGAATACATTTTAACGGTAAGCGATTCGGAATCCACCTGTTTCGGAAATGAAACGTGAAGATCTAATTATTATTTAATTATAAAGTTCAAATTGTTCAGAAAATCAACTAACATGTGTATACCAGTGTATAGAGGCGGAAATTTGTTTTATTACCAATTAAATCGTGTTTTACATACCGATTTAAACATTAGTAAATTTCGTTATTTCGCTTCCTATAAAGTGCATGCTGTAAGAAGCCACTATACGTAAATTTACCATAGCCAGCTGCGAGTTTTTTTTTTTAATGAAGATACTGTATAAAGCTTGCATTAGACATTATTTTATTATTCCATGGCCAACCGTTATGTATTACTTTTCGAACTCACGGTACAAGGCATATCTGTAGTTATGAAATTTGTCGTCAACGTCTGTATTTTGTACCGAATAACGACAGTTTTTGCCAGTTATGCAAAATATGTATGGGCCGCCCTCTGTGCTCAAAATAAATTAATTTTAATATTTTCGCAAATTATAATACAATAAAATCCCGCCTAATACTACCTCGATTGACGCTGATTCGATATAACGCGGTATTTGCCGAATCCTGGAAAAGCACTAAATATTTCATGATTCGATATAACGCGTTTTTGCTCGAAGCCTAAATAAGTATAAAATTTACGGTGATTCAATTTATCGTGGTATTTCCTTTGCTTCATAATAATTATCATTGACAGCCTTTTCGTCCCACTGTTGGGCATCGGCCTCTTCTTTGCCACCTGTTTCTCCCGAGCCCTAAGGTAGAAACACGGGGGGGACCTACAGTTTAACAACGATTTCGAGCAACAGAAATAGATTACGATATCATAAATGTATGTTTGTCGTGTACCTATTTGTTTTACCCGTATATGTGTAGCGTCACCTATGAAAAATAAAGGCTTGTGATCAGCTGATCGCATTTACGTATTTTTCTACCAATGAAACTAAGTGCCCATAGACGGGGCAGAGCGAAAGCGCAAGACTATACGGTTGAACAATGAGTGCGAGTGCGAGCTCGTTTCTTTCGCGGTCGTTTTCTCTTTCTCTTATTTTTTTTCTGCAATGTTAATATAAACATGATTTAAAATTAAAGTAAAGTTGCTTATTGTTGGTTGTGTGTTTTCGTATCCCTATTTCATCATTGACAGTCTGTCCCATTCCTGGGCATCGGCCTCTTCTCTGCCACGTGTTCCTCCTCGGCCCTAAGGTAGAAACACGGGGGATCTACAGTTTAACGTCGAACCCGAACGACAGAAATTTCAGAGAAAGATTTTAGCATTAAGATCCCACGATTGCAAGCCGGATTTGAAAATAGTGTATGGTGGGTTGCAGACAAGATTTGTATAAATCTGCATAGTAATGGTTAGGTTTCGAATCCAAGCCAGAATCGACGTTTTACTCAGAAAGCGAACGCTCTGCCAACTGAGCTACCACCACACTCCCTATTTACTATGAGTTACAATCACTTCATTTAACGCTGTGTCATTTAGCGCTTTGGCTTTTAGGAACGCATCTTGAGCGTTAAACGGGGTCTTACAGTACATATTTGAAATTTTGTTTACAATATCTTATAGGTATTATAAAACATATTTTAAGTAGCTTGTAGAAATTATCCTATCTATATCAAAGAATAACGTCGGTTTGCTAATAATTTTTTGATATTTTAAATTTAACTGTATTTAATATATTATTATTACATTTACATTTATTACATTTATTATTATGTAGCTCGCTACATCCCATTGTCGGGCAAGCGCTTTTCCAATATTTTAACAATTTTGATTTCTGCTGCTTTTTGTATTCTTATATTTTATTGAGGACGAAATAAAAATAACAATATATATTTTCAATAGAATTAAGTTAGAATTAATCATATCTTAGAAGACATTTTAAATGATACATTAATTTAAAATTACACTTTTATTTTATATTTCAGATAACGCTAGTAATGTAAATTGAGAAATTAAATCTACGGTGAAAATAACGTACTCTAATTAACAATATTTCGAAGATATTGTTATTAAAATTTTCAAATATTGAAGGTATTACGAAATATATAAAATATAACGTTACCGTACGCATATTATATACATTCTATGTAGTATGCAATTATCAAATATTAAGTATATACATTCATATAAGTGTTATATCTTGTAAATTTACGAAAATAAGGTAAAATTTAAGAAGTTTCTATTTGTGTATTTCACATAACCGCATCCTTACGGATAATAGAGATTCTACTGTATATCTGTTTTAAGGCTTGTATGACACGGCACAGAATTTTGTACAAAATTGGTTTAGAATTTTGTGCAGAATTCTGCAAAACACGTATTAAAAGGAGCAGAATTTTTAACAAAATCTGTCTGTTACGTTGACATCTGCGAGAAAACTGTTAAAATAGTCATGTGACTGTCGATAATGTAGAATTCTATCAAGATTTCATAATATTAGGTTGATGCATACATTCGTAGCACATTTATTTGTTTCACATGAACACATGACAAAGCAAACGAGCTGCAGCAATAAAGAACGCGAACGAGATAAGAGAAAGTACGAGGAGTGTCGGCAGGCAGGATAAACACGTGGTAAACATATTCTTCTCTGCCCTCTGTGATCGTTGATAAACACTAAAAATTGCTCGTTTGCGCACCGACTTTGTACAAAATTTTCAAAATCTTTCCTTCCCCAAGTTTGATTTTAAGTTGGTCGGATGTAGTTTTACTTTTTGGGGCGCCTTTTCCACCCTTTAATGAAATTTTTGGTGTTTGGCCGTTTGGCCAAAGGCTTTTTGTGTTTCAAATTTAAATTTTTACTCTCTTACATGAATTTGTAACTTGTGATGCAGCCTGTGATGGCGTGTGTTTTTTAGTTTAAATTTTTTGACTGGGTAATGTATTACGAATTTGTTTCAACTGCCTTTATATTTGTCTTTTTCTTGATTTAGAATTTTGAGGTCTGAAGATGCAATGGTAGTTGTGAAAACGTTCACCATTTAAACCAATTTAGCTTTATTTGTTTTCGAAATACATTTCGTGGGGCTGACAAGGTTGTTTCATTTATTTTTATTCTGTAGATTTTAGAACATGAATCTACAGAATTTTGTACAAAATTCTGAACAAAATTTTGTACAAAATTCTGTGCCGTGTCATATAGACCTAAGATATTAGTAAATTGTAGATGCTGTAATTTTCAATTATTGAAGGTATTTTACAATGTGGAAGATATTCTTAGCTATTTAAATATATCTCTTTCCGTCATTTTTTTTTGAGGGGGAAACTTTTTGTGATTATTTTCAACCTTGTCACTTCATCTTCCTAGGGGTAGTGAGCTTCACCCCTAACGTTGTAAATGGGAAGGGGTGTCGATCATTTTAAAGGACATTAAATTTTCGTTTTAACGCTTCCTAGTTTTTGAAATTCGGTTCAGTAGTTTTCGAGAAAATGCCTTTTAAAGATGGTAACCCGCCAAAAACCAATAATTCATGATTTTTCACTTTCGCCGTAATTTACACCAGTAATGTTTTATTGATTCAGAAATCTACCATAATTTTCACTTTATTAAATGTTGGAAATGTTGATCTCCAGCATCCATACCGTTGTACAGATTTTGTTGAAAACGGTTTCGGACGTTCTGAAACATATTTGGGGTAATTTGCCGGCATTCGTTGTTGATCCGTTGACACGAATCATTTAGGGATTCTGGCTGAGTACTATAAATTTCACTTTTTATGTGACTCCACAGAAAGAAGTCTAAAGGGCTTAAATCTACCAGGAAACGTTTTTTCCAGATACTGACGAACAGCAAGGGCATAGTGTGGCGGTGTTCCGTCTTGTTAAAACATCAACTCATTTACATTGTAATGGTCATTTTGTTCCATAATTTCAGTTATTGCTGGATCAACATTTTATATATATATATATATATATATATGCGGGGGTCATACGGCTGCGCCACTTCCCGCATCTCGATCGCCAAAAATTTCTGTCTTCCCCCTCATCTTCGTGTAGTCCTCTATTTCTCATGGAACATTCTATCTCTTTAAGCCAGGTTTTTTGTGGCCTTCCTCTCTTTTTGCGATTTGTGGGCTGGTACTGGAACATTCTCATGGGCTATCTCTCCTCATTCATACGTTGAACATGTCCATACCATAATAGTTGCTTGTTTTCTATCCTCTCTACTATGGTGTCGGGTACTTTCGCTTCTGCTCTAATGATCTCGTTTCTAATATGGTCCAGTCTTGAGGTTCTGCATGATCTTCTTACCTAATCCATCTACTGTTTCCAGTTTTCTCTTGTTTTTATCACTCATCTGCCAGCATTCAGATCCATACGTTGTTATGGGCTCCACAAGAACTTTGTAAATAATTACTTTTGTTTTAATTTTTATTTTTGACGACCAAAGTAGGGAATTTAATATTTGTACTGCTGCTTTTCCTTGCGTGATTCTTCTCTTTATGTCTTCTATATGTTCCATTTTTTGATATAATAGTACCCAGATATTTGTACTCGTTGCATTGTTCAATAGTTCCATAGTCTGTCTCTATACTTTCTGCTGTCACCAAATATTCGGTTTTGTTAGTATTCATCTTCAATCCCCATTTTGCGTATTCATCTACTAATTTTTTTCCCGATCGTTGGCTATAATAATTTGGTCATCGGCAAATAAAAGGCTATATAAACAATTCCCTCCTATTTTTATTCCCATTCTGGAACATTTTAATAGAGCTTCTTTTATATATATTTTAAAGAGCGTAGGGGATAAACAACAACCCTGTTTCAGTCCCTTTGTGATTTCAAAGTCCTGTGACAGTTCACCCCGTACCCTAATCATACATTTTGCGCCTTTATATATATTGTGAATACATTTCACATACTTTTTATTTAAATTGCTTTTCTGCAATACTTCAAATAATTGTTTTAGTGGGACACTATCGTATGCCTTTTCGAGTTCGACAAAAATGAGATGTAAGTTTCTTGCCAGTCTTTTCTCGATCAACTGTCTAACGATGAAAATATTGTCTAGGCAGGATCTACCTGCCCGGAATCCGCTCTGTTCTTCAATTTCTTCCAGATCTTTCTCTATTCTTTCCTTTAGCACGTTGCCGTACAGCCTTCCCATAGAGCAAGTGACACTGATTCCTCGATAGTTGGTGCAAACCTTTTTTATGTGTCAACATTAACTCGTATTAAATCCAAATACATTTTTCCTGGTTGAAAAAAAGGACCAATAATGCGATCGAGATTAATTTCAGCCCACACGTTTACTTTTTGAGGATTTTGAGTGTGAACTTCTTGGAATATCTATAGGCCCAATAGCGAAAATTATGACGATTAACAATCCCGTTCACAAAAAAAGAACACCCTTCCGAAACACAAATGTTAAAACGCAAATTTGGGTTATTAATTATCCGTTCACTCATACCCTCGCAAAAATCCCAACGTCTATCAGTCATCTTCGTTTAATTCTTGGACAAGGTGGATTTTATACGGATGGAATTATGGGCTTTTAAAATTATTCGAATGCTAGCACGGGATATGCCAGCAATTGTTGTCAACTTACGGGCACCTAAAGTAGAATCAAAATGGACGTGACCCAAAAATGCAACTTCCATAGCTTCATTTCCCACTTTTCGATTTTCAGCTTCTACGAGTCGCTTTCGATTTGCCACCGTTCCCGTCTCCCGAAATTTGACTACTAGCTCAAGAACGTACTTTCGATTAACATACTTATTAGGATTTTGTTCATTAAATAACTCAGCTGTAATATTAGCGGATCTACCGTTTTCAGAATAAAGTTCAATTACGAGGGTTGTCCGTAAAATAAGGTTTCCAATTTTTTTTCACAAAGAAAAACACGTTTATTTGCAATGAGTTATACATTGTTGGAAAGCCTGGACTTTCAACTATTTTTCTACATAATACCCGTTGCGATAGACGCATTTTTGCATGCGGTGTAGCATTTTTCGTATACCCGTGTCATAGAACTCTCCTGCAGGTAGCGTACGACCTCTTCTTTCACCTCCTCGTTGGTCCTGAAATTCATCCCACCCAGGTGTGACTTCAACGCAGGAAAGAGATGATAATCACTTGGTGCTAGGTCCGGGCTGTAGGGGGGGGGGTGTGACGTTATCCCATTCAAATTGGCTGATGAGGTCGGTTGTTGCACGGGCGGTGTGGGGACGAGTGTTGTCCTGATGAAAACGCACTCCCTTCGTCAGCATGCCCCTTCTTTTGGCCGGCCTCGGTGGTCTAGTGGTTAGCGCATTTGCCTTTAGAACCGAGGGACGCGGGTTCAAACCTGGCTGAGGTCGGCGAGATTTTTCTAGCGGGGAAAAATCTGAAAATGCGCCTTCTGTCGGATAAGAAGTAAAGCCGTAGGTACCGTGCCACTACGATGTGTGACACGTTAAAAATCACTACTGAGGTTGGAATTACCCCCCAGATAGGCAAAATTCTTAGTTGGGGTGTACAATGGGCCAAATGTGGCCTAAGTGCATAAGAGATGCTTGGAAAACCGCGTCCTAGATCTCGCTCTTTCAAAGCAAACAAGCAGCCCCTTCTTTTGTTTTGAATTGCACGGCGAAGGTTCTTCAAAGTTTGACAATTAATAGCGATCAGCGTTTATTGTTGTACCGGTAGGCATGAACTCGCACAACAATATTCCCTTCCTATCCCAAAACACAATCGCCATCACTTTGTTGGCAGACAATGTTTGTGTAAACTTTCGCAGCTTCGGCGATCCTGAATGCCGCCACTGACGGGACTGTTATTTTGTCTCTGGTGTCGTGTAATGTACCCAGGTTTCGTCGCCAGTGACAATTGAATCCAAGAATTCTTCGCCCTCTTCCGCGTAGCAATCAAGGAATTCGCGGGCCGCTTCAACCCGTTGCCGTTGGTGATCTTCGGTGAGCATTCTGGGGACCCACCTTGCACACATCTTGTGATAATGCAAATGTTCTACCAAAATCATGTCAATAGTAGTCTTACTGACATCAGGGATCAATTTGCACAGCTCCCGAATCGTCACCCGTCGATCTTCAAGCATTACCCTCTCCACTTTTGCAATCATTTCGTCCGAAGCCGATGGCCGCCCGGCACGCTGTTCATCATGAACGTCTGTGCGTCCGTTTTTAAACTCTGCACCATTTTCGCACGTTTTTGATGTCCATACACTTCACATAACTGTCGATAAATTTCTATAGGTATAGTGTCCTTAGCACACAAAAAATGAATCACAGAACGTAACTCACACGTGGCGGTAATGACAAGTGGCAGCTCCATCGCGGTCGGCTACCAAACCAAGATTAAGCGTCGCAGACAGCTCGGAGTGGTGGGGATTTGTAGGCGGGGAATCAAGCTACACGCCAATGTTGCCACATATTGCGTTAAAGCGTTCCTCGCGACTCTAGCGCCTTGGAGACCTTATTCTACGGACAACCCTCGTATTAATACCCTTTCCGTATTTTCTCGAAAACTAGGTACTGATTCGAATTGGAAAAACTAGGAAGCTTTAACCCATTTATGCCCGAAATTATTTTTTTTAGAAAACGGTAAAATTGGGTATTTTAGTCTAGAATCAAACAGGAAAGAAGAAAATCACAATGAAAAATTTTTTTAAGTCTAGTTCCTGAAATTTTACGTGGGTCGTTAACGACCCATTGGGCAAATCAGATATAAATTATATGCAAAAAATATTTGTATTCAAAAATTTTTATTAGGGTATAATGTTACATATCAACGGTTATTGGGTGTGATACTGCAAAAAACACTTGTCGTATAACGCTACCTTGCACTTATTGCACGGTTTTATTGATTTGTTCTTGCATACCGCGCATCTAAGCCTTTGTTGACCTGTGACTATCAAATGTTGTCCGTCACGCCTTGAAGCAGGGCTTACAAAATTGATTCGGGGACCAGTGGCTAGGGGTGGCTTTCCATATGTTTGTAATACAGATGTTGCTGCCAACCTTCTGAATTCGAAATTGTCCACCTGTTTTCCGAGATGTCGCGATAAAATCCATCCATTATTCGTACATACGTCAAAAGTCCAAAACAGAATAGGTATATACCACTTTTTCCTCGGAATCCTATTCTGTAATTGGAGATGTTGTTATCCATGAGATCTACGCCTCCCATGGACTTGTTATAACAGTTAACAACATGTGGCTGGGGAATCTCAATTTTTGATTTTTCCTTTACTGAGTATCTTGACGCTTTTCGAACTGGCATTACTCCATATTCGTTTGAAAGTAATGTGACCACACGGTTATCTCTCCACCTTGTGCACACGATATTATTTTCTTGGTCAACAAAAGAATCATAATATGTTCCTCTGTCTTTTCTCTTCATTGTTAAGGAATTTTCGATTGGGTATCAAAACCCAGTTTCCCTATTTTTGTAATTAGACCAGCACTTGTAAAAAATTATCAAAAAACAATGAAAAGTTTATGCCTGGAAAGTTAATTTTGAGCAAATTTGCAAATTTCATTACAACTGATTCACCCAAACCAATATTTTCATTTTCTCTGTGAGCAGTTCGTCCCTGATACACATGAAAATTCACGCCATACCCAGATGGCTGAGCAAGAACCCAAGCTTTATATCCAAAACGAATAGGCTTGCCACGTATGAACTGTTTACACCCGTTACGTCCAAAATAAGGAATCATTTTTTTTTTTTAATAATTCCTCTTCCGGATCAGCTATAATAGCTATACACAGAAATGTTCACATTGATTACACTTTTCACAATATTAACGTAGAGAGGTCAGCTCCATTGGAGATCCTCAATCGCTGAGTTCCTCATCATCAGACGAGAGCAGGTCTTGGGGCAGTTTACGCTTTAAGCGTTTGTGAATTCCAATAAGGAATCATTGATTCATCTATAGACCTATGCTTTGTGATTGGTACATATCTTATAAAAAGCTCATTTAGTTTCTCTATCAGGGGGCGTAGTTTTGCCATCTTGTCATTCTTGGGCAGATTATTATTGTCTGCAGCATGAATATATCTAAAAATGTCTTCAAATCTATTCCTCCGCATGGAATCTGACACTAAAGCATTTCTAGCATCTGGACGACTTTCCCAAAACATACGACGTCGGGGAACTGGGACATATCCGCTTACATATAATATTGATATAAATACTAACATCTCGTCGTTCCCTAGCTCTAATTGACAGTGTTTCGAAGCAGCATACATACAGCTGTTTTTGACCAAGATTTCTAGAACGTCTGAAAATAAAAACAAATTTAAGAATTCTAATGGTTCACTGTCTTTTGATAAGCTGATAGGAGAGACTCTCTTTACACTCAGCTGATCTTTAGTACTTTTTTGGAGATCTCCTTTTGTCTAGTGTCGCTTCTTCGTAATTTTGACTTTTTTCATCTTTTTTCCTTTTTCTGATTCATCATTACTTTCCTTGTCTTCCCCGTTCTCGTCTTGATCTATTTCATCAACGTCGTCCACTAAACTAGTCTCGCTGCCTATAATTTAGTTTATTTGGATCGTTGCAATCTTCGTTCCCACAGTCTTCGTCACTTTCAAAGCCTTGATTGTCGGGTGGAGTGATATATATGCAGTCAGGAACTACATCATCTTCTTCTAATTTTTCAATTTCCTCAAGCAATTCTGCTGTGCTCAAAGGTTTTATCCTAAAATAAAAAGATACCGTTATTGCCCAACGGGTCGTTAGTGAACCACCCAAATTCAAATGTATTTTTTACTAAAAATATAGGTTAGAATTTGAATATATGCTTATAAAGAATGCGAAACAAGTTTATATAGAGTATATATCTACATAAATTTACAGTGTAGTCTATAGGTACATAATTTACCAGTACTTCTTTAGATCCATTGCAGATAACTTAATTTAACACTTTCTATAATGATACAGTAACTTCCACCTAGTAGCAGCAAGCTCACCTCACAAAGAACAACAGAAGCTGAGTATTCAGTGAACACGTTTCTTGTACCTGCAACCCCCTAAACGACCACGTAAACTTTAAAACATAATTTAAAAGGAGTTGACGACCCGTTGGGCATAAATGGGTTACGAGAATTTAATGTCCTTTAAAACGCTGTATCACGCGATCCCCTTTCCCATTTAAAATTTTAGGGGTGAAGTTCACCACCCCTAGGAGGTTGAAGTAACAAGGTTGAAAATAAATGTAAAAAGTTTCCCCCTCAAAACAAAAATAGACGCGTCCGAGAGATTTTTTTTTAAATGACTATAAATATAAAAGCTGGGATCCGTTTCGTTTTCATTGGCCCACCCTGTATACAAAATATGTGTTTTAGATATTTTTAAGAGATTGCATTTTTTTTTAATGGGCAAACAGCAACTTAAATCTAAGATGGCGCCCATAGGCTAAACATGTTACAAGTTATTTTTACTATTTCATTATGAAATTATTGCTTTTAGGTGACGTTATATCTCCACCGAGTTCCAACAAAAAATTCAGGGCCCCCTAGTTGGCTAGTAGCTCCTTCTAGGGAAGCAGCAAGCCTGCCTCAGGACACGCCCAGTGAAAGTTCAGAAGCCGACACTTCAGAAGACGACTATAACGACGACGATGATTGGGACAGCGGTAAGTGCCCTTTGTTATATAACAAACTCGGCCAGATGCAAGGCCAAGAGGAGTCGTAACCGTCTAGAGGACTTTCCTAAGTCTGGTGTATTTATTCAAGTCTTGCTTGTGTGAGCAAGCAATCAGGGCCATTTTGTGGCCCACTAGCTAAAGTGTTAACAAAATTCTTGTCTTTCTTTGAGTATTTGTGTACGAAAATTAGGAAATTTTATTTATGTGCGATAATCTCAAGAAATTCGGCAGTGTAAACTCGACAAAGTGGTGTTTGTTTTATACAAGATGTAGATATCGAACCTAAAAGCTGAATTGTGGTACTATATGTTGGCACCAGGTGGCTCCGCGTTCTTGTTCTGGAAAGCAACGAGACGGAGGCATGTGGTTCCAAATTTCCAATATGTTTATTCCTGCTTGTAAATTTTGAATCATGTATTATAATTCTTTGTAGATAACATTTGCTTTTTCATCTCATCTTTGTGTGTCTCTTGGTGTGTGGAATGAAGGCAATCAGATAGACATAGTAGCGTAACTGAAACAAAAATGCTATCAGTTTTGAAATGTAAAAATTCTACATGTAATGGAACCAAGCCTTTTGGTACATTTTTTATAGAAGTTCCTTATTTTTGTTTACAATACAGCCTTAGTGTTGGAATATTCTGTTTACAATTCTTCAAAACATTATAATAAATAAACAATTTTGCAAACATGTTGGTGAAATGAAATTTTGTTTTTATATTTATATGAAAGAAAATTTGTTATTAAATTGAAGATTTTCATATAACAATGAATTTTAATTTGTTTAATGATGATAGTTTGACGAGGCTACTGTCTCGTAAGTGTCAATAGATTAACTTTTTGGGTTAAGCGTCCGTTAGAACAAAACAAAAATGTTGAGGATAGAATGTTTCAAATGCATTTTACTTTTGTGGCAACAATTTGTGTTTGCCTCGATGATTAAGTACTTGGAGGCGTGTAGATCTGATTGCCTTAATAATTTTCATACTTGGCATGTGACTAACACATTGGGGTTGCTTTCATGCAGTCGTGGAGCGGGAAACCGCAGATCCGAGGGGTGTAGGCTACAGACTTCTGTCCGAATGTGACTTAGCTTCGCAAATAGCGCCTTCATCCAATGACCAACACTCTGAGCTGCTTACAGCGTGATTGGTTGCATTGGTTTCCTGTGTCTCAGATTTTCGTGTTCTGATATCGAGAGAGTTGTTTGGAAATTTTAATTTTAGGAACTGTACATACATATTTAACTACTTATTATGTGTTTAGGTATATTTAATCTCTCTAAATTTGATCTCTTCTATTTATTAACTTTTTTAGAATTTGATTAAGTAATTTAATTGATTCTTCCGCTTCCGTTGATGTACCTACTTAAAGGAAGGTTTTAAAAGTTTTATGATACTACACGAGTATAATATTATTAGCACTTTACTACAATATTTTGCAGTACAAAATTATAAAGATTTTTATATTATATGATAAAAGTTTATCCAGTAGGGCAGTTTATCAAACATATTTGTGCGCGTCGTACGTATCTTTCAATTTTAATCGAAGAGTCTGGTGCTTTTTGAATGAGTCGTATGTTTTGTAAGCTGTGCTATTGTCTAGAAATTGTAACGATGAATTCATAGTGTAGAATGTATTTTTAGTTACAAAAAAATCTATTAAACAATTTTAAAATACGTCTCAGAGTTCGTATTTCTCCCTTCCGCTTCTAATCTTTATGCTGCCTCTGCAGGGAAAACAAAGGTATATTGAAATTTTCTTGCAAATTCTACTTTTGTTTCGGTTTTCTTTATTTCCAAATGTATTTGTTGTGATTATTGTTCAGTTTTAGGGCAGCAAACGTCCTAACATTGTTTTTTCTAAGCCACACACCGTTTACTCGTGACGAATACAAATCTGTCAAAGTGCTGGAGAAAAATGTTAATTTCTTGAGGTTTTTGAGGAATTATTTTAAGCTAATTTAAAGAAATAAAGACCAAAAATGCAAGTGCTATGTAGCAGTTGCTGTGCTGGCAAGCTATTTTACTGTCTAATGAAGTTAGTTGAAAAGGTACCAAAATATTATACCATTTATGATTCCTATTCGAAATATATAAATATTTTTAGTTTGAAGTCTTAAAAGTAATACGTCACATATCAGGAAATAATGAAATCCAATTCTAGAGCTAACATGCTGTGACGTGACATAATTGAACTGATATTTATTTCATGCAACTTGTACAAAACTTATAAACAGACCATATTTCGAAACAAACTACCACATATTTTAAATTTCCCACAAATATTAAAAATATGTATGCATATGTGCGACAAATATGGCCATGGCAAGCTTAAAAAAAAATTAAAGAAATTGTTAATAAAGCGGAAAAGAAATGGAAAGCAAAAGTGAAGCACTGTATAAATATAAAATGATCTTATCTATGTATGTGCTAATTGTGCTTAAACAGATTTGAGTTGCTTTTTTCAAGAAACTGTATAAAGACAAGATAAACTAATAATATATTGTGAAGAAAAAACAGACCAAGCTCAAAAACAGGTTCTAAGTCTTCTATATTGCATTTACAAGCCTTAGAAATAAATTTATTTGTTCATATTTATTCTTTTTAATAAATTCCAGACATACAGTTTTTTATTCAAATGTTAAGGTTCACAATAATTAATATTATGATAAAGAAAATCAGTCTATTAAAAAAATGGGAATGAAAAACTGGCCAAAATATTAAATTTATAATTTTAGCATTTTCCGCCAAAAGTTAAGTAAACGTTTTGAAGATTAGGCCACGTGTAATACATCCAAAACTATGCAGAGTTCTTTGATTATCAATTGTTCAATATACTTTCATGGATAAGTTAAAGCAAACAGCCTAGTTGTTTTTCTCACGAACGAAGACTTATTGAAAATAGATAAAAGAATGTCACAAGAATATTTACTACGTCGTGACCGGACGCGCGCACTTGCGACGAGCGGGAAGCGCGAGGTTCCAATGCGTCCGAGTAGACCCGAAGCGGGCCGAACAGGGGACGACGCATAGATAGGACCATTTTTCATTTAAAAATATATTTCATATTTTTTGGCGGCATTTCTATTGCGGTGGATGTGTGCATCGCACACTTCGCACTAAAAAAATAGTTGCATTTTTAAATTTATGTACATAAAATGTTTATAAAATAAAAAGAAACTTATTTTCCGCACAACTTGTTTATTTTCTTGCTTGAAAAGTAATGCATCCAAAACTATGCAGAGTTCTTTGATTATCAATTGTTCAATATACTTTCATCGATACGTTAAAGCAAATAGCCTAGTTGTTTTTCTCACGAACGAAGACTTACTGAAAATAGATAAAAGAATGTCAAGAATATTTACTACGTCGTGACCGGACGCGCGCACTTGCGACGAGCGGGAGGCGCGAGGTTCCAATGCGTTCGAGTAGACCCGAAGCGGGCCGAACAGGGGACGACGCATAGATAGGACCATTTTTCATTTAAAAATATATCTCATATTTTTTGGCGGCTTTTCTATTGCGGTGGATGTGTGCATCGCACACTTCGCACTAAAAAAATAGTTGCATTTTTAAATTTATGTACAAAAAATTTATATAACAATAAAAAAAAACTTATTTTTCGCAAAAGTTGTTTATTATTTTCTTGCTTGAAATGTAATACATCACAAATTACGAACTAATTAATTCCAAATTTAGAGTTCTAATGTTTTATGAAGTATATTATGATTATTGTCATACAACTTCTGCAGATCCTAACAAATTCAGGGGGCCATAAGGATCAACTTACTAAAAAAATATATAATGTACTATCTGTCCCAGCATTCTTGCTCCTGACGTCACACGCGGATGTGTATGAGTTAAGATTAAGTACCAAGTTGGTAATTTAACAACTATAATAATGAAACTTCCGGTCAGTTGTCAAAGTCAAAAAGTGAGGTTAGGTTTTATAACTTTGCACAATGTATTGAAATGAACCTCAGTCTTAGGTACTCCGCGATCATTTACATTTCAGCTCCAGTTATCCAAGGAAATTGAAGTCATGTCATGTCAAGCCATGTCAGCAAAAATCCACTTGCAACCACAAAATAAACAATCGGTACAATTTGACACAAACACGAAATCAAATTAAAAACCAATTTCATAAGACGGTTGGCGGCCGACCAAACTTCGACAGTGGTGTACTATTTCTGTTTCACTCGTATGTATTGCCGGGCCTATTAGGCACACGTCGTAACTTAACTGGCGCGATAGGAGAAATTAATTTCTGTCAGCTATTTCTTTGATTACTTCATATGCAGATGACGTCAGCAGCAAGAATCCTGGGACAGATAGTACTTCTTTTTTACTGTGTTAAGCGGTGTAGGTTAATCTGTTTAAGGCCTGTATGCATGGCACAGAATTTTGTACAAAATTCTGTCTGTGCAAATTACCTTGACATCTATGAGAAAGCTGTCAAAATAATCATGTCACTGTAGATAAGGTAGAAATCTGTCAAGGTTTAATAATAATTGTTTACTTTCGTTTACATAACCTCAAATGTTGTTTATTTTTTTTGTGGCTTGTACTATTTTTGCGTTTTCGGGAAGGTTTTTTTGTTTATAAATTATATTAAGTTTGTGTAGAATGGCTAGAGTTGAGGGGTTTTCGGTGGTACACGTGGCAAAACATTTACATCTTTGCCCTGTGTGATCGTTGATGAACACTAGAAAGTGCTCGTTTGCGCATCGATTTGACGTTGTTTCTGAACAAAATTCTGTAGATTTTAGAGCACGAGCTACAGAATTTTGTTCAAAATTTTGTATAAAATTATGAACAAAATTTTGCTGTATGATACGGCACAGAATTTTGTAAAAACAATTTGAACAAAATTTTGTGCCATTACATACAAGCCTAAAACAAATTTACATTAAACTAAAAACATCAGATTGAAAAAATAATGTTGTATACTATCCCTGAAATCTGAAGTACCTTTAGATATCAGTAATTAATTCAAAATATGTAAAATATAATTCACATACAAATAATTTATTTTACATATTTTAATAAATGCCAGAAAAGTGTCAATATTGATTTGACTAACTTTATAATAAAATGTAAAATAGCTTGCTGTTGACTCTGAAAGTAGGGCCAAAATCTTATTTGACTGAAAATTGAAAATTCAAAAGGAGCTTTATATGATTTTGAGTTTTTCACGATGGCACTGTGTACATGCGTTGCTGCTAAAAGTCACCTTTTGGGGGCTACACAAAAGTAATTAATTGTTACATGAAGCTTCTGGTTAAGTAAACGTGGTGTGTGCTTAAGAAAAAAATACAAAGTTTAGGATGTTTGAAGGGTTCCAAAATCTCATGGCACACTTATATTTGCAGGTGAATCCACATACTTGTGAGTGGGCCTTTCGTCACGCTTTCAAAGGTTAAATGCTTCATCATGATGCGCATATGTACATAAGCATGGTTGGTTTCATCATCTTATCATTCATGGTTACTGTAGCTTCCGTTTACTGTATGTGTTGTGGCATCGCCTTCGTCAGTGTTTTATTTTACGTGTAGTAGGTGCATCCTGTATTTTATATGCTTAAGTGTTAACTGTAGGAAATTCTGGCTCTGTCGAAAGCAATCCAAAATTACTTTTGTAGTAAGGTTCAAAATTGGTAGTTCACGCGCCGGAGCGCATCCTAAGTACAAATCAGTTATAAATTGTTTGATCTCAACGAATTAATGTATCTTGCCAATTGAAATTTGGTTACCTACGTTTGCAGATTTGCCAGTATATGATAATAATTGTCGAAATCGACGTTCGATTGCTTGGTGAAAATAAAATTGATTTGAAGAAACATTTAGGAAATACCCGCACTTCCGTTTCTAAACAGAAAGTTATTTATTATTGTAGAAAAAATTGGAAGGCTCACGTTTGCACGTCCGGGAAGTATTTTTCGGACAAAATTATGTTTTAATCGAGTTGCGATTTTGCTTGCAAAAATATTTCTTTTTTGGGGATTTTTGGAAACTTCCGGGAATCGTTCAGACGTGATTCTCCTTCATGAAAGGCTGTTATAAGTTTTCATAGTTAAGGTGTAATTGTAAACTAAAAATAGATCTTTATTAATTATTGGTAGTATTTGTTTATGTAAATAACAAAACAATATAAAATTTATTTACATCATTTATGTATTTAAATGTAGCATGTGGAGATGTGTGTGTGTGTGTGTTTACGACTGCCTGTGTGCGAGAGAGCGCATTTGTGTTTGTTTTTATTTAGTTTACTATAAATGTACCTTCGCTTAGGTTAGTATGAAAGTAGTTTCCATTACAAGGCATTCTGTCAAAAAGTTTGCTCTTCTAAATTAACGAAGTAATAGGTAAAATGACTGTAAAAACCTGCAAAGGCACATTTAATTCTTTTTCTGTTGGCTGTAAAATTTTTGACAAGATGCCGCATGGCTACAATTGTTGCTTTCTTATAACATAATATGTACTTACAATGCCAAATTTAAATATTATAGGTTAAATACTTTATACCCAGTATACTTTAGCCGCCCCGCTCCCCTTACTCGCTTTACATGGAAAAATATTTTTATACACCTAAAACAAGTGGCGAAAGTACTGCATAAAATTGAAAAAAAAAACCAAGTTCGTATTTCTCTCTGAGATTAACTTTGTGCAGACGCGAAATTAATTATTGTAAGTAAATTTTGTTCAGAAGTGGTATTTACTTAAACTGTAAGTAGAAACAGTTGCTATTAAAATGAAAAAACAACTAGTTTAAATTTTAGTGGTAAATGTTGGTGAAATTTGTTTTGTCATGTCTGTTTGTCGTCGGTGTTCTCACTTGATTGTATGCCCTAAATGAAATTTGTCCGTCTTTTGGTTGATTATGAAGCGTGATTCAACAAATTTTACTGATCGCTGTATGTTAAGTAAAAAATCAATGTGATAGGTTTTACCTAAATAATAATGTTCACGTGAACGAATATTATTTTTATATATTGATCTTAAATGTAGAAAATGATGATGTAATAATATATAGTTATAATTTTTTATATAGTACTAAGCTTGTGATATGTGTGTTTTAGTTAGTGTCGAAAGGCTGGAGTTGCCAGTTGTTGTTTCTTTGTGGCAATGCACCTTTCCACACTTAGATCTGAGCACAATACTTATTAGAATTAAATAAACGTATGAAGCATAATTATTAGTTGTTTTTATTTTTCTTTTAGGCGAAGCCCTTTTGTTTCCTGTGCAACAAACAAATTCAGGTGTGTTTGCCAACATGTTCTTTTGGAGATAATATTTATCCTGCTTTAACCTTTCGTTGGGCGCAGGTGCTACGTGTAGCTACGTATTGCTTTTTAAACTATTCGTCTTTAAGATTTAAACACTTTTGCATGCGTTCAAACCTATCGTCGAAACATTTTTTCCACTCTAAAGTTGGTATCTCAAAAACATGGTTTTTGAAGGCTTCAACAACTTCTTGAGGTAATGAAAATCGCTGTCCACGCATTTTTTGTTTGACATTCGAGAACACAAAGAAGTCGTTGGGCGATAAATTAGGTGAATACGGGCAATAAGACATTAATTCAATGTTTTTCTCCTTCAAATAATCAATTGTTTGACGTGCTGTGTGAGAGCTGGCATTGTCATGATGAAGAATGATGCGACTTTTTCGTTGTTTTTCCTGATTTCGTCGAGACCTCTGACAAACAAATTATTGTATACCATTCAGCATTAAATGTTCTTCGATCCTCTAAAGCAGGGGTCGGCAGTTTGCCAAGTGAAAAGAGCCAAATTGTCAAGGAAACAGGATAACGAAGGTACCAGAGAGCCGCATGTATTAAGAGATCCAAAAAAAGCTGATCCCCAGCGGGCTGCGGAATAAAAAGTCACGTCTTTTCTAGACTAAAGGAATGTTTATAATGTCAATATCAGGTTAGGTTGTGTTAGCTGGAATTAAATAATAATGAAACGTCATTTTTAGGAGCAGAAATCTTTTATTGAGCAACAGTAAAAGAAATGAATAAACCTGAACTAATGTAATGATCACAACGAATGTTGAAAATGTCTGCCTTCTTCCTCCAAACATTTCTGAACTCGTCTTCTCATACCTTCGAAAACATTTTGTAATAATTGAGGTGAGTTGTTAATTTCTTGACAGTTTTCTTCAATTCTAACTTTCAGTTCGTTTAAATCATTAACTGGAGTTTTAGAAACGGTGTTTTTCAAATAGGGCCATAGAAAAAAGGCCAAAACAGTAATATCATACGAGCGAGGGGGCCAGGGTGTTGCAGTATTCCTACTAATAATTCGGTCATCAAAATATTCGCGTAAAAAATTAATTGTATCTGCTGCTGCAGCTGCATGAGCTGTTGAGCCATTTTGTTGCAGAAAACCATCCCGTAGCTCATCATCATGAAGTTCATTTAAGAAAGGGTACAATAATTCGTTCCTGTACCTTGCTGCAGTTAGCGTGCCTTCGAAAAATATTGGCTCAACTAACCTACGACGACTCATTCCAAGCCAGACTCCTATTTTCTGTGGATGAAGGGGAGCTTTAATAGTAACGTGTGGATTCTCGCTACTCCAAATCCGCATATTCTGTGAATTAACATACCGATTAAGGTAAAACCAGGTTTCGTCGGCAAAAAAAGGTTAAATTTAACTGCTCATCATTGAGATTATCCAAAAACCAACGATAAAACTGAACTCTTTTTGGATAATCCTGTTCTAAAAGCCCCTGAACGGAAATAAATCAGTAAGGATGCAGATGTAAAGCTTGTCTCAATATTCTGTTGCATGTACCGTAACTTAAATCGTCAACTTGCTGGCATAAATGTCTAATTGGTGTTTTTGGAGCCTCGTCGATTCGTGGACTTACAGTTTCAATTAAAGCAGGTACTATTTTCTTTGGCCTACCAGACCCTTCTTTCCTTCCAACGCTTCCAGTTTCTCGAAAATTGCTGCCTAAATTCTTAACCAATGCATAAAATTTTCGGTATGTAATAATTTCATTGGGATTCCTCTCTCGGAATTCCACAAAACAAGGAGGAATCGAATAGGTCCATTCTCCGTCAACTTGAAAGCCGTTCCGAAAGTAAGATTCAATAATGAATGCTCTTTGAAATGTATTAAAAATCATTTTAACAATCTGTCAGATTCGTATAAAAAAAAAGATAACTAATTTATCTGACATCATAAACATTCCTTTAGTCTAGAAAAGATGTGACTTTTCATTCCACAGCGCGCTGGGGATCAGCTTTTTTTAAATCTCTTGATATCTCGCAGAACCAATTTTCAGATAGGTACTTACGAAATTGCTTTTTTTCTTTAATTATCAATGATTTGTTTGTAAATATAATACATATTGCAAATAAGAAAATAATTTTTTAAAAACTTTTTTATTTTATAAAAGTTAAAGCTCAAATATGAAACTTGTATATTTTACGGAATGATACTAAATATTTTATATAAAACACTGCAGGTACGAAGGATTTTATTGTTTATAATAATACTAAAGCATACAAAATTTGCGTGTTGTAAGCAGACTGCTTTTTGACATTTTTTACACTGATATCTAGGAAGCCGTCTGATACCAGCTTCTAAAGTACATGGCAAACATCTTCGCTTTTTCTGAGGAGTTTCTTTTTCTTCTTGTTGTTCTTCGTCCTCCATGTTTGGTTTAAATCTTTTCAGCCTTTCCTGAAGAGCGAAAGGAATGCCAATCTTTCCTTTGCTTTCCTCATCAGCTCTTCTAATACAAAGTGATTTTTTAAAAAGTCAATTGCAGCAAGCCTAGAAAAAAAGCTATTCCGTCTGCAGTCAGCTGTAATGAGCTTTGAATGACATTTACCTGTATGTAAAACTGTGTGACAGTTCAGCTAGTTAAAAATTTTGGCCCAATAAAATGTGAAAATGAACAAGTATTTAGTTGCAACTGATTTGTAATTTATTAAGGTAAGTAAATTACAGGTTTTTCGTCAAGATTTCTTTCACAGCAAGTGTTCGAAATGTCCACCCCCTTGCTCTATACACAATCTTGCTTGTTTTTGTAAACTTCGAGACACATTTACGAACATGTGCTGTGAGTTATTTATTTCGTTGCATTTATGAATTATTCTTGCTGTAAGCTCATCTAAATTTTGTATTGGTGTCTGATAAATTGAATTTTTCACATAGGGCCAGACAAAAAATCCAACGTTGTTAAATCACAGGACCTGGGTGGATAAGCAACTGGAGTGTTCCGACTGATTACTCTATTGCCGAAGAATTCCTGAATAAAATTCAAGTTCTCCAGAGTACAATGAACAGGCGAGCCATCCTGCTGGAAGTACCCTTCCCGCAGCTCTTGGTCATCTAACTGATTAATAAAAGGTTCCAAAATCTCTTCGCGATACCTTAATGCATTGATTGTCCCTTGAACGAAAATTGGTCCTACAAGTCGTCGTCGGCTAAGACCAATCCACACGCCAAGCTTTTGCGGATGAAGTGGTGTTTCTCTAAATGCATATGGATTCTCCGCAGACCAAATTCTCATATTTTGGGAGTTCACATATCCAGATAAATGAAACCATGCCTCGTCCGAAAAAAACACGTTGTTCAAGTCGTTGTCTTCAGGAAATGCGTTTAAAATACCATTGACGATATCGTTCTCTTAGAGGCATGTCTGCTGGTAGAATCTGATGAACTGAAGTTACTTTATATGGGAATAACTTTAAATCTGCTTTAAGAATATTCCTCGTGGTTGTGTAAGACAAGTCAATGCGCTGTGAAAGACGTTGAAGTAAAGTTGAGGGAGCTTCAGCCATTATTTGTCTAACATTTTCCAGGACGTCTGGTGTGCGTTCTGTAGGTCTCCCGCTACCATTTCTGCGTGTAACACCACCTGTTTCATCGAATAATTCCAGTGTGCCTTAGAGCATCGTAAAATCGAATGTATTCAA
>JABXWE010008401.1:0-46099 GCA_014611495.1 Limonius californicus | reverse complement strand
TAATTTTTCAAAAAACTTTTTATATCACCTCATTTTACCCTTCATATACTATTCAGAAAATAAAAATCATTTGAATCGATTCATCCGTTTTCGTGTAATTGGGCGTTAAACTCAAAATTTTCAAAAAATCATAGCGCCCTTCATTTTAAAGCTAGCGAGTTCGGCAAAAAACTAACAGATTTGTCTTATGACCCTCTATCGTTATCCACGATATCTCAATATCAGCACGGCCTCTGAAGTCGACTATTTTAATGCGATTCGAGAAGGGTTATTCCTCTTTAACTGGCCGGTTATCGCTAGTCGCGTTTTTCGGAGATTGGGTTTGTAATACTATTTTTGCAGTCTGCAGGTATTTTACTGTTTGAGAGAATTTTTTGATATAACTCCATACTTTATTAATTCATTTGTTATCCCGTCTTCATTTGGGGCTTTTCTGTTTTCAAGCTTCCGTCTGGCTTCTTTTACTCGCTCCTCTCCTATCGCTGTAGCGTCTTCGGCTTGGACATCGTCTTCTTAGATTTCATCTTTCTAGTTCGTCTGTTATCTTGTTCTTAATCATACTATATTCCTTAAAGTTTGATGCCTGCAGTTTTCCCATAGGTTTAATTATTAAATTGATTTCATCTTTTAGAGTTATACTATACAGATCGGACTATCACATGCACGTATGCATACAATTTTTTTTCATGGCATTCGCTTTCACAAATTTAAAGACGGTATTTAGCGTTTACTCTTAAATTTTGTGCTAGTTGTAATAAATTAGATGAAGTAAATGTAAATACAATAATTATTGCCCCTGTTGAATAATAATGTAATTAAGGTATATAAGTATATTAAATACGTTCGATGTTACCAAAAGAAGAACAGTAACATACGGTATATTTAGAGAATGAACTAACCTTATTTTCAAAGGGCAAATGTATTTTGTAGGTACCATACCTGACCATAAAGCGATCATTATCTCGCTTATTTTTCTATGAAACGTTTACGAAGGGCTTTCATTTAAGTAAGACTCGCTGAATTTCTACCGGGAACCTTGTATCAGCTTGCGGGAAGTGACTCGTGCAGAATCAAAAACTGAATAGATCTTATTTATCCCGTGCATCGCAATGCAACAGTATGCATTTCCTTGAATGCACCGGAATGAATGCAGTCATTGAAAATGGATTGTAGAGTGGGCGGTTTCGCTTTACGGGGAAGGTTTCGCCTCGTTTTATTCCGTGTCCCGTAGTAAAATTTCACGACTGCGAACAATGTAGCTTTATAATATGAACGGGCGTATAAATTATCTCATTGATCTGAAACAAATTAAATTCGCAATAAATCACGGGGCTTTGTGTATAAGTGAGTGCCTGAGGAGCAGATTCGGTTTTAAGACAGGCTATGCATCAACCCCAGGAGCTAATTATTAAAAGTTTGCGTCATCCGATACCGCCATTATTAAACTGCGATTCTTTATTTAAAGTGTGCTTAGACTCCTTTATAAATCACTTATTGATGATGGGAACACAATGTATTATTGCCGTTATTCTTCCTTTTTGTTATTGACTTTCTGTTCTCTGACGTTTATGTGTTGAATTAAACGTTATTTATGTTTTATGATGCAATTTTTTACTAGATTTATGAGCCAGCCTGCTTCGCTTTTTGATCTGGTTTTTAGCATTTATAGATCTTTATTGCGTTTGAATTTTTATTTCGGGATTCAGATTTACAGACTGATAAATAAATGTCCCGCTCGGATCCACTGCTATCTGCAAAATCCCATCTTCGTAGGAAAAAATGCCAAGAACGAGTATCACATTTCGAGGGTTTAAATACAATCTTTAACGATAACGATAGCAATAACTATAACAGTCTCCGGAAAATGTTAAAAAGGGCTATGATTATTAAAGCATTATACGCATTCCCTTTGTAAAACATTGTAAATGTTCTGGAAACAAATTTACAGTAAGTAGGCGCTACAGAACGTCAAAATTCAGCATAAAATTGGACGCAACACAAACAATAAACCCCAAATTAAATTATGCGAATAAAACACATATAAAAGAGTCGGCCATTGACGGACTTACATAGCCGACAGTTGTAAAATACAAATACAGAAGTATTTACGGTTAGGTTAATACATTATTAGAACTTGGCTCATTTTTTAAAAGTCGAATATTAACTGATTCCTTTATATTATTTTTAGTTAATGTAACAATATGACCACAGTAACGTTTTGATCCTCGACTAAGTATTCACTTTTGGACCTAAGGTATGGTCAGATTACTACTCTATCTCGCATATACTCTACTTTTTAATAAATTGTAATTTCTCAAATGAACAGATTATTGTCTAGTCGCTAAAATAAACCTGGGGTACGTGTTCAAACGAGATTTTAAGAACTCTTACGGGCCAAACGAGTTTTTTCGTCGACCCACAGTCGGATAGGTGGAAAAAGGCCTGCAGCTTAGCTCAGAGGAGTAGGGGCGGTTCACGGAAATCGCTTACGGGAGGAAATCTTCCTGGTTGTGTACAGAGCAGGTCAAAATTAGCGGGCGCCACCTTCCAAATCACAGCTGATTGTAGGTTCTCGTGGAAGGCCGAGAAACCAGCAGCTTACGGGAATCGAACTCACCTTTATTGTGCCTTCCTCCTGTTTAGAAAGCTTGCAAAATTCATGCACACACAAATACAAATACAAAATAATAAAAGATGTAATGAATTTTAAAACGCATATAATTGAACGACTGGAAATGTATTATATTGTATGTACTATATTACAAATAGTTAATTTGAGCGCTCAAGAGGAGGGACTCGCCGTCGCTGGCGTACGTTATTTAAATTGTCCAAACAACTACGTATCCAGTGGCGTCGGAGCTTACACGTGTAACACAATATATATAATTACTGTTTACATTTGGTAATACAAAAAAAGGACAATCGGCGACTGAAGATCGCTTCTTGTTGTATAAAATCATTCAATCACTTAGAATTTTGTAAGTTAACGCGTGAAAGGTTTCTTTTTCACAACACAAACTGGTCACCCTACCCTGAACCTCGATGAATGGAACCAAGAAAGAGGCAGGCACAATTCAGGGGGTTGTTTTCAAGATACAGGCACAGTCTGGCGTACCCTCAGGTCCGGGAAAAGGGCAGACGACTTCTTCAGAAATTTTTGGGACGAAACATTTGTCGCAGCAACGGCACAGGTACAGGAACAGCGAATGTGCCCGATACTAACCCGCCAAAGGCGATCGGCAATTGCCTTTCCAGGGATAAAAACACCGGCGTGTTTTCTTTTAAATCCGCCACTTGACGATATTCTGTTCACTCCACGGTGAAACAGCCATAAAAAAATACACGCGATGATACCCATCAAAAGCATAAGCCGCCCCTGCAGTACTTAATTTCTTAACGGCTCCTGGACATGGACTTGGTGGACCGGAGTCGAAGGTGAAAGTCTGACTGAGGAATCAAATGCAGCGCGAGGATGCGTCAGTGAAAAATTTTACAAATTATAGAGAAATATGATGAAATAGTTCTGGAAAGATCTGAAACGTGAATTCGTAGAAAGTGAAAAAATGTAATTTGCGCTCCGAATCAGTGAGTAACAGTGTGTGTGTGTCTGTTGATTAAATGTTGAATGTATTGAAGCGATGGATACCTATGTATTTGTTACTTGTAAGGTGGTGTAGACGAGCTGTGTGCTATAGTAGTTGCTGTATGAAGTTGTATATAATGCTTTTACTGTTGATAATTTAGAAGTGTGGTAGGGGTTGTGTACTTCTACAGGACTTTGTATAAAGCTGCTTAATGCACGGCGGGTTGACGATCTGGCGTGATCATTCGACTTGGCCTCAGCCAAGTTGGCCGAAACGGAAACCAGTGATTTCTGCATTGCATTTTGCAATGGTGCACGTACGACTACTGGCGGAGGCTGTTTGGTGATCACAGTAACAAAGGGGGACCTATTGACCGGTGGTAACATTAGGTTCGCCGGTACCCGTTATAGGTTAGGTACATCAGACAACATCTACTAAAGACGGCCCTGCCAAGGTCACACCACCCGGAACAAGAACCAGCAACGGTCCTGTCGCGTTGCCTAAGCTGAACTACTTGATGATACGTGAGAGTCTACGGGGTCTTCCGACCCCCTGTAAGTAGAAATGTAGAAATTGCAATGCTAATGTAGTAATATACTATTGCTTGTGTATTCCATGCTTTGCTGTTGTGTACTGAAATGTTGACATTGAACTAATAACTATGGAAGCTCAATTTCCATGTTAATGTCGGATATTTTATGAAAGTTGCGAATTGCAGTTTCGAGCAAACATTCTGATGTTGAAATTACAACCTTATAAAATATATTGGAGAAGTTAAACAATAAGTTTTGAGAAAAAAAATGGAAATCTCGGAATTTGAATCAGCCATGTAAAAAATACCGTTAATACCGGGATTTTTAAGAACAAAACGAAATATTCAAATCCGATGTAATACCCCGGATTAGAAAATTTTAAAATTTTAAGTTTAATACGATTAATTTTGGAAATCTTAATGTTGTTAATCATAGAGATAATTTCGAGAAAATATGTGGAAATTTCGAGATTTCGAGATAGAAGAGAAAATTCAAACTGGAAGTTATGATAGAAATGCAATAGCTTTCCGCGAACCCTTCTCAATTTTGAGCTTAAAAAGAGGCAAAAAAATTTTATATCATGTGATTTTACCACCAAGTTTAGTTTATCTTTTAGGATAATTCTATATGCTTTTAAAGACTTATTAATTTTTGTGCCGATTTCTGAACTCATTTCAAATTTTGAATGGTTATGGAATATAAATATTTTACTATTATTGATTCAGTATTTTCATTAGCTTCTGTTTATAGCAATACATTGTTTTGGTACTGAACCACTTTTCAGTAATAAACATTAATTGCAAAGTCATTCGTAATTAAATTTTGAAGGGCTTACACTCTTACTAAACCATTTTTAGCGGTTTCTTTCTATCAAGTACAAGTTTAAGAATTGAATATTTCTTCTTTTAGCCCCAGACTATTTCACTAAGTATAGCATATAGATTCTCATGTTAATGTCTACGAGACAGACTATCTAAAACAATCAGGTCTCCCATGGGAAAGTCGTGGCTACGCTACTGGGAACCGCAGCTTTAGCCTCATTCACACCGAATTTGTTGACTAACTGCAGGCTTATCCGTTTAAAGAAATACTACAAGAAAATTCTCATAAATCGGATCAAGATCAACATAAGAACAATGAAAATGACATCGATATCACATGAATATGTGAATTTACAACTCTGAGCGAAACCTTTTATTTACAGCTATTTTATAATAAAACCGCCAATTTTCCCAGCCATCAGGCCCTCGTTTCTGACGTTATCAGATGGCCTTTGAAGTCTACGAAACGCAAATCCGGGAATTGACCAGGGAAGTGCGAATGATAACCCGACAGCCTTCCTAACAATGCGAAAAATGTGACGCGCAATCGTGGCGTTTCCCGAATCCTATATAACATATGTAAGCCAAACAAGGCATATAATATCCTACAAAGAAGGGTGAGCGACCAGGTGTAGCAGGTGTTTGCGGATGCGGCCCCCCGGAGCTCCGGAACCCCAGATATGCCGGGCCGGATGAGGTCCCTCGCGTATTCAAAAACTCCGACGTTGCGGCTATATGAAAACCAACAAGGAGACCTCACTTAAAATTGGATTTCTAGGATTCTCCGGATCCTTCTGCTTTCTTTTTCGCAGGTGCCCAGAAAAGTTGGATTTCGCTGTGAAATTTCTTTTTGTGCGCGTATTGAGCGATTGCTTCAAAGGGAGTCGGCTTTATAAACATGCTCATCAAATTAAGATGGACGAATTTGTGTAAACAACCGGTTTAGTAATTATGCTGTGAAAAATTACCTAATTCTTCTGTTAGAATTTTAATATTGTGTTAAGTTGTAATTTAGAAAATGCGTTTTGTACCATATGACTTAAATTCAAAATTGAATTTGTAAATTGGACTTTCAACTATGGTTTATGAAAATTTCTGTTGAACAGAAGTCTTATTACCATATGTATGTGTGTAATACATGAAATTCCAAGTTACATCCGAATTGGTGAATGAGCACTGGCTTAAAAACGTCTCCAACAAACTTCCTATTTATTTTCTGATTTTATTTCTACTTACAAGTAACAGTATAGTGGATATGTCAAAAAATGTAGCATGAATTTATAAATCTTTGCGTGTGTCGCATATTTGATTACCGCTGGTATTTTAATATGTTGTTAGTAAGATACCAATCTGCTGATTTATTTGTTTAAATAGTAATATTTATGCTTACTGCTAGTATCAGCAGAAAAATGTAAGACGCCGCAGTAAACACTGCAAGGTCTCAATGTAAATGTAAGTTTTTTTATCGATTTTAGTTTTTTATAATCATATTTTAAGAAACTATCAATGTATTGTAACGTTACGGATCCTTGTGGTGTGTTTATGTTTTGTTCGTCGTGATCGTCTTAGGTTCGAATCTAAAGTAGTTGAGCTAAATGCGTGAAATAAAACACCAGAGAGGTTTAATACTTTTATTAATATCAGCTGCAGACAGTGCAAATAAACTACACCAGGATCAGACTAGGAAACTACAAGAAACCTTAGCTGGGCTAGCGCATGCGATCTCAAGTAAAACGATTCCCTTTGGAAATTTAGACTATTTGCTCAGTTAAAACAAAATAATAAAGATGAAGTGATAGACCTGTATACAGGGTAGTGTTTTTAAGCATACAAGGTGAAGGATTAAGGAACTTGAAACTGCAGCTGAAACACCTCGAAGGGCAATCTTCAACGGAAACCCGTAAGCTGAGATACCTAAAAGCGCTGGACAGATAAAGGGTAGATGGAACTTGACGCTGCAGCTGCGATGCCTCGAAACGCAATCGCCAAGAGAAATCCGTAAGCTGCTGGGATACCTCGAAGCGCAATCACCAAGGGAAACCCGCAGTCTGCTGAGATACTTCAAAGTGCTGGGGAGGAGAATGGTTAATGAAACTTGACGCTGCAGCTGAGAAACCTCGAAGCGCAGTCACCATGGGAAACCCATAATCTGTTGAGATACCTCAAAACGCAGTGCTCGCCGAGGAAAACTATACGCTGCTGAGATACCTCAAAGCGCTGGGGAGGAGAATGCTTAATGGAACTTGACCCTGCAACTGAGATACCTCGAAGCGCAATCTCCCAGGGATACCTAAGCTGCTGAGATACCTCAACGCGCTGGCAGGTGAAGGTTTAAGGAAACTTGACGCTACAGCTGAGATACCTCGAAGCGCAGTCGTTTGGGGACAATGACGCTGTAGCTGAGATGCCTTGAAGCGTAATCGCCATGGGAAACCCGTAAGCTGCCGAGTTTCTATTAGATCAAGAATCGCTTCAGAACAACTTACGTCTACTTCCATAGGCCAAAACGTGGGTGTTTTATCGTGAAAACCTACTACACGTGTACCCCAATATTAGAAGCAACCCGAATTTTAAGTCAAATTTAATTCTGGAACTGATATTTTTTGTACAAATAAGTTAATTATAGGGAAAAACTGAAAAATCAAACAAAATAAATAACTTCCATAATTTAATGTTTAGTTAATATGTCTATGTGTGGAATGTAACAAATGAGGGTATATTTCAACAAAAAAAGAAATAATTGAGACAGGTCAGGTACCAAATTAAATCAACCGTTTATCACAAGAACAGACCGCCCTAAAGATGGCTGTCATTGAATATTTTACGTACTTGAGATGAAATAATTCAAAGTTATATTGTTAAGCCACTTACCTGAAATAAATAGCTGGAAGAAAACGCTAAAAAGGAATGTTTTAAATATGGAAATTTAAATTCTACTACCGAGTGGGTACCTACTTGTCTTACAATTCCTTTCATTATATATGAAAGTCGATGTTTACTTTATGGTCGTTGCCCTCATAAATTAGGTATTGTAATAGTCCGGCCTGGTGCCGGGCTCGCTTGGAATAAAATTATATATCGGATTAACAGTTTTATTCCTATTTATGTATAATACTAACTTAAATTAAAATACTTGATTTAAATATATATCTACAATAATAATTGAAAATAAACAGATTCAAATGAAAATCAAGGTTTCCTTAGTTCGGTCCTGGAAGGTCGACGGTCTGCTGAGACAGCGGGGAACGGGACCGGCGTGACGCAGTCTTGACCCTGACGGATGGCGGCTTGCACGTTCGCTTCGGAGGTCAATCAGCTGCTACAAAACTAACAAATTTTATTATTATAATGGAAGTGCAACTGGATCATTCGCCGCAACTGGGTTTCGCAGCTCCCTTGGACTCGTTTCCTCGATTACCTAGTATTGTATGTAATTCGTTCCGGTTTCTTAGGACTGGAATTAAAGTGATATAAATATTAACAGCGTTGCGGGGCACAGCCGTGCGGGTTACGACGGTCGACAGCGGTGTTTTCCTTGTGTTTCGGTTTGGCAGTTTTAACAAAACTTCGAATGTGTTCAGAATTTTGAAAGCTCGTTCCAAACGGAAACGGGTTTATCGCAGGTAAAATACGTGGATACGTTTTTAAATGCTCAGGATAAACTAAAGGCAGGTTACACTTTGCAAACGCGGGCTTACCCAGGTTAAGTCAGTGTGTGACGGAAATTGCATGTGGGGGAACTCTGTCAGAACGCGGGGTTACCCAGGTTAAGTCAGGGTTGGACGGGAATTTAAAAAAGGGCAACTCTGTCAGAAGTCGAGGTTACCCGGGTTAAGTCAGTATTGGACTGGGTTTAGTTACTGGATTAAGTTAAATAAGTGTTCGGTTTCAGGACTGGTTTTAGAGCTGGACTTCCTTCTTCAGAGCTGGACTCAAAAGTTACAAGATTTTTCTGCGGGAACTCCTTTTGTACGGCCGGTTCAGCTGGCTTCGCTCGGGTTGGCGTCGCTTCGGTTCGCTGTGGAGTGGGGCCGCTCATCTGACTGCCACTCACAGCGCCACCAGCGTTTTTCCGGCAAAACAATAACGTGCAAATTTTCCTAAATAAATGTAAAACCGCGTTCTGGCCGGGAACTTCGTTACAGTATACTCGTCAAGGGCAGACCCTTTACAAGGGACGGCCGTTCCCAAAATCAATATTTTCAAACGCCTACTAAAATTCATTAGCAGTTACATTTAATATGAAACATATGCGAATATAGATTAAAAATTCAAATTACGGGCACAATGTCCTAAAGTTCAACTGTCTGTGAGAATATAAACATAATCTCAAATGCGGGCCGCTGCAGTACACTATTTAATTTGAATGTACTATAGTTCCAAAACTTTAAAAAATTCCTACCGTCACAACATTTAGTTCACTTAAATACATAATTTGGCAGCTAAGTTGCCATCTTCCATACGAACGGATGACTTATGCGGACTACCTAAACTAACTTTGCCTACGCCATACTTTTGAGCTAAATTCTTCCCCAAGTCAACAACGAAAGGTCAATTTTCGTCAACGAAAATGGTAATTCAAGTTCTATTTACACATGCTTTACTCTGCTGTCAGTTTTATCAGCTTCAGGTTCAATAAAAATATTATTTATTAGAAAAAGAAATGGGTCGTTCCAGTAGGAGATATACTAGCTAATAGATAAGGACTAAAAGGACATACTGAACTTTCTTGCGGGAAATGAAAACTTACAATATTTTCCGTATGTTCTCGTTCTCGTAATACTAGGTAGACTACATAATTGTTTTATAGGATTTGCCAAAAGACAAAATGCTTTATCAACTTGAAACTAAATACACGTTGCACACGCAACATTTTGAGTTTAGAGACGACTGCCGTAAAAAACAATTGTTTTTCAAAATACTGAATTCTGCTGTTCGACGGTGAGTTTTCTTGAACGGTCTAATCAGTAAAATAGAATATTTTGATATCCAAATATATTAATATAAATATTATTCGGTATTTCAACCATATTTTAAATTTTCACTTAAATTAACGAACTACCATTCGTGTCTTTTACTTCAAATTGATTGTTTTCTAGTCCCAATTTTTTTTTATTCTTCATTTCAAAATTTCAGACAGTATTCCGCTTTTCTCAATATTTCCTACCTAAGAGCTATTCTTACGTTTTACTTAAAGCTTGTGACTATTTGTAAGAAATGTCAAACTAATCTCCCAGTTTTACAACTACTTACCCAAACTATTCTTATTTAACATAAAAATTGTCATTCTACCAATACGTTTAAACGGTGCTTTCTGGGATTCCATTTTCCAATTATTCATTTTTTTTGTTAGTGTCTTAATTATTTCCAAAACGTTCTATTGTAATTTCGAAATTGTCGAAATTTTGCTCGGGAGTCCCTGCTTTACTTTTACAATTTACGTATTATATCTGGAAAGTTTACGACCGTTTGTTTAATACGATATTTCTAATTCTAATACTACCTCGGAATTTCCAAGTTTCCCTAAAATAGTTTTTCTCAAACAGCCGACGTTAAATTACAAATTTCCTTAGATATCCTTCAATTTTCCACATGTGATGTGAATATTTTGATTATACTTTCAGAATTTTGAACAGCGGCTTTAGAGCTTCATATTTTTTAATATTCTGACTCTATTGTCCTACTATCATTTAATTTAGTAAACATGGGCAGCTCTAATCCCAAAATTCTTACATATTAATAGAATTTTTTACTTGTTTTTTTTGGAATTGCAAACCAATTTTAGAAATTTCCTAATTAAATCTCGAAGTTGCCTTATTTTGCTATGCATTTGCAGATATTCCTGCTGCATTATCCTCGTCGTATACTCCAACTCTAGTAATTTCTACTTCTACTTTTGGAATCTTAAATTTTATCTAGAAATTTGCAACACTTTTCTAGAAATGTACAACGGCTTGATACTTTCAACATTTAGTTGACGAACTACCACACATTTTCCAGCTATTATTCCTCGAAACATTCGACTTTTATTTAGAAATTGTACTTTCTTTCTTCGTGATTCTAACTCTAACGTTGGCACTTCAGATTGATTTTTTAACGTAACGTCTTTCTTTATTCTCAAATGATCCTATTTCAGAATCGAGTGTATTTTTACCCGAAAAGACATGACTTTTATTCGGAATTTGGGATGCTAATGTGATTCCTCACAACTTCTTGTTAGTTAACACTAATTACAAAATACGAAAACTTACAGCTTACATTACTACATCAGTGACTATTTTGCGAAGTTTTCACCCCATTTTTCTCACACTTTTTACGTCCTACCAATTACCAATTCTGAAAGTACTGCTCTGTGTGTCTTTATGAGAATTGTATGAGAAACACAATCGTACTACCTACGCAAATGTACTTACAAAGACCCAGAAACAGAAACGCTTCGGAATACTGGAAATTTGACACTCAGACAAATGTGCTACTTAATAAATCTAAATACCTACATAAGACTTAATTTGATTTGTTCCTTTGGGCTGAGAATGTCGTAAAGTTCACATTCGAGATTCGCTTTGGCGAGGTTGACTATGTTAAGTTATTTTGTCATATCCTGCGTGAAACGATTAAAAGTTGTTTGGTGTATTTAAAATTTACATTTAATAACGGTACCCCTGTATTTGTCTACAATGCTTTGTTAAACAAAAGTCAATTTTGTCTGCAAAGGTTGCTACATTTTAGCTAAATCAGCTTTTTAGTAGGAGTCTTACATTGCTCCATATAAAATAAATACAGTCGAACCTCGATAAGTCAAAGTTGAGAGGAAATTCAAAATAATTTGAGTTGCCGAAAATTCAAAGTAATCAAAAACAACACAAAAATTATATACATATTGCACACATACATGTACTTTATATAAAAAAAGAACCAGAATACATAAGTTATTAACAATTCTTATCAAGTACATAGAAATTTAACTTCGAATTACAGAAATATTTTTAATAGCAAATCTAGTCTAGGGAATTATAAGAAGTTTAGACTTCAACTTATTGATATTTGAGTTATCGATATAAGAATATGAATATTGGAATAAGCATTTTGTGGGGAAACAGTGTTACGGGCCAAACGAGCTTTTTCGTCGACCCGCATCCGGATAAGTGGAAAAAGGCCTCCAGCTTAGCTCAGAGGAGTAGGGGGGTTCGCGGAAATCGCTTGCAGGAGGAAATCTTGCTGGTTGTGTACAGAGTAGGTCAAAATTAGTGGGCGCCACCTTCCAAATCACAACTGATTGTAGGTTCTCGTGGGAGGCCGAGAAGCCGACAGCATACGGGAATCGAACTCATCTTTATTGTGCCTCCCTCCTGTTTAGAAAGCTTGCAAAATTCATGCACACACAAATATAAATACAAATTAATAAAAGATTTAATGAATTTTAAAACACATATAATTAAACGACTGGAAATGACAATACAAAAATGACGGCAAATGGTAATTTAATAGCTCTATATTACAAATAGTTAACTTGAGCGCTCAAGAAAAGGGACTCGCCGTCGCTGGCGTACGTTATTTAAATTGTCCAAACGACTACGTGGCCAGTGGCGTCGGAGTTTACACGAATAACACAATGTATATAATTACTCTTTACATTTAGTAATAGAAAAAAAAGGACAATCGGCGACTGAAGGTCGCTTCTTGTTACATAAAAAAAGGGTTCAATTACTTAGAATTTTGCAAGTTAACGCGTAAAAGGTTTTTTTTTCATAACACAAACTGGTTACTTTACCTTGAATTTCGATGAATGGAGTAGAGAGAGAGGCAGGTACAATTCTGAGGTATTTTCAGGTCCGGGGAAAAGGTAGACGACTTCATCAAAAAACTTTGGGAGGATGCATTTGCTGGACAACCCTCGTAGTTCGTCGCAGCAACGGCACATGTACAGGAACAATAAATGGGCTCGATAATAATCCGCCAAAGGCGATCGGCAAATTCGCAATGAATTGCCTTTTCAAGGTTAAAATTCCAACGTGTTTCTTTTAAATCCGACACTTGTCGATTTTTTGTTCACTCCACGGCGATAACAGCGATACGAAACTACACGCGATGGATTCCCATCGAAAACCAAAAGCCGCCCCTGCAGTACTTGATTAATTCACGGTCCCCGTAGATGGATTTGTGAAGACCGGAGTCGAGCGAAGATGGAAAACTGACTGAAGAACTCAACGCAACGCGAACCTGGATTCCCCAAAAAGATTACACCACATAGAGAAATATGATTTAATTGTTCTGGAAGGAATAACACGTGCGACTTCTGAGAGTAAACATTTCCCAGGATTGTTGACGGCAAATCTAGCCTACAAAGGGGAACTTCAAGGCTTTACGGAACTGGTCCCTCATAGCTCAATCTTAAAAGCAAAATAAAGAAATCTGTAATCGACATAAAACGATGGCAATTAAAATCAAATTTTAATTCCTATGAAGCGGCAATTAGAATATTACTTTAATCCAGACGAAGCGGCACAATCAAATGAACATAACAACAGCTTCTAGTTCGAGTAATACAAAAATTTGAATTATAGAAGTTCGAGTTAGCAAGGTTCGACTATATTCCATAATGATAACTTTTTTAGTTTACCGAAGAGCTAATATTTTATACGATATATAAAGATGGTATAATTGAACGACCATACAATTGTAAATAACTAATTTTTATTTGTTTACTGTTTTCTCCCTATTTATTAAAAATGATCTACCCAGAAATGTAGAATAGAAAATAGACTTTGTATTTTGTATTGTATAGATTGTATTATTACCTGCATATTATCCCTTTCAGCCTGACAAATAAACTCAAATAAAAATTTTTGTTTTAATTTTTATTTTAACAATACACACTAAATAGATAAATTTCGCAATACTTCAGTAATGGTAATTGTTAACACATTTGCAGGACTCATTTTCAGGTAATATGATTCGTTTTCCGCCTATATTTCCGAAACTAGTTAATAGCAAAACACTTATCTTGTTGTGTGTAGAATTTTCAGTTATGTTCTCAATTTGTGTATTTTCACATAATATGGTAGAAGGTTATTACTTAATTCTTATGACCGTGGTAGAATCTAGTGTCAGAGTTTTCATTTCGCGGTAGCGCTTCTGATTTGACTCAGCGACTACTACCCTAGTGGTAGCCGGGACAACGACTTTGACGTAACCTCCGAAGCACGGCCGGTCGCTGTGGTTTATACTACTAAACGCGTCACCAATTCTAATAGTAACCCGAGCCTGCGTTGCTTAACATTGATGATCGTCTGACCGGTACCAGCAACGTTTGACTATGCGACCGACAATGATTGCGGGTTGTTTACGCCTTAAATTAAGATTTGAAAATTATAAAAAGTTATGAATTTGGCGAGCGCTAATGCTCAGAATCCAAAAATAAAAACACTAGTATAAAGCAAATTCATTGAGCTGTCAAGTGGTTAGTGTTGCAATTTAAAATTTGTAGGGTAAAAGACACCCCAATTTTAGGGTTGAAGATAGGCCAACGGAGATTGCCGTATTACATGTCCCATTGGCAAATTAATTTGACGCGTTCAGGCGTTTTTCGAGGAATTGAGGTTTAGTGTCACAAAACACGCCTGTTTTGTTTTCGGTGGGCCATCCTGCATAAAACATAATTTTTGTTTATAACGACTCACGACTCAGATATACACGTAGAGAAAAATATTTTAAGGATGGGACACTCGCATCAAAGTCATTCGCCAATTTTTTTTTCTATTTTACGCGAACAGTTTGCAAACTATGAAATTATAATAATTTGATACCAATTACATCATGTACGTAACAAAGACCGTAATTTATTTACGTTTACTGAACTGATAGAAATACCTAAAGCTTTAGTTATACTTTCGCAAAGTTTTTACTTTCAGGCGCCGTAAAATTAACTAAAGTTTCGTTTTTGACATATAATATAGTTTCAAATTTCAAGGGAACTGTCTATTTTAGATGTCTGGAAATAGCGATAAATTAAAAATAACAGAATGCAATGTTTTTCGAGAATGGCTGCAAGAATTTAGATTATCTTGTGTGGCACACTAAAGAACTGAAACTAGTGTTACCTATTTTTTACACAGAATGGAATTATTAGAATTCAGAATGTAACGTCAAGTTACTCAAAAATGATGACGATGAGGTATCGAAATGTTCATATATTTTTGAGTAATACAGTGGAAATTTTCAGTTTGTTCTAAAATTATTCATAAGAATGTTATTGTAAGTTTTAGATATTTGTTAATAATTTTGTCAATTTCATGCTGTGATCCTATTGGCGGAGTCCTTTGGGGTCACATAAGTTTTACTTGTTTGTAAGCGGTTGTTTAGCAACGCCCCGAAAATTGTGGTATTTTGTTTGAAGAACAATAGTAAGTTGTACTTAGACGATAAAGCCGTAAGCACGACAAAATTCAGCTCCGCTAAAAACTGTAATTTAGTGTTAAAAGTTTATATTTTGATTTAAAATAAAAGTGTTAATGTTTATGTTCATATTCAACGTGTTTCCTTTAACTTACAGCCGAGATTTTGTGAAAATCTTCAAAAACTCGAATTTCATCGAAAAATTGCAAGTCAGCGTCGGTTCTTCAATTGTTTCTTCGAGCATCGTCTGTTTATGGGCTGATCTTCAATTTGTCTTGTCAGCTTCACACAAACGTCAATGTCGTTTGATGAAACTTTTAAATCTGCAAGATTTAATTAAAAATAAATGAATATCAATATTAAATAAAAATAAAGAAAGTGCTATGTTTAATGCGAGAAGAAACTCCACTTCGAAAAATTACCTCAAGTACTTTGGAAGGTATACATTTTAACTATTCTGTCACAAAAGTTATGAACAATTAATGGTAGATCCTTATTAAAAAAAGAAGGAAGTTACTTACGTGTTAGTGGAGATTTGGATTCAACAAAGAACAACCTACTTTTCTAATTTTGTTTAACAATTTCCTAGGACCACGAGTTTAGCAACGAATGCTGGTGTAAGATGACCCACGTGATGCGAGAACTTTCGCGCTTAAGTGGACAAATTCAAAATTAAAGACAGGATTGGATTCCACCAAGGTTGCGGTTAAGCAATTTAAGAATATAACAAGGTGGGTTTTTCTTTTACCAAAACAAACATTTCAAAGAATAAATAAAATACTACCTGGTGTTTTATTATGTTTATTTTGAATAATGAATTTGGATATTATCTTGTGTCAGTTAAGGGAAAGCACTTATAACGTTGAATTGCATTGTTCTAATTAGATTGTGTATGATTAATTTCTTTTTTGTGTGTGTTTTCACCACTTTGTTATTAGCTATTCGGGTCTACACAGTTCGTCCGATTATAACAGCGAGTATAAGATCTTCATCAAGGTTGGTGCAATATTCATTTGATTTTGTGTTGGGTAAACAATTTATGAATTTGTTTATTTTGGAAATTCTACAAGAGAGAGAGAGATATTGATTAAAGTTTTGTATGTTATTAAGCGCCCAACGTTTTAAATTTAACCAAATTTTAATTTATATTTGGCCCACTTAATAATAATTATTACTAATAGAGGATCACAGCAATATAATTATATATATATATATATATATACACACTATATGCAGATATATGTATATATTGCTATGTTCGGCGATTCAAAAAGTTGCTCCACGTTGAAAGTGCCAAAAAGCTGCTGTGTCATTATATGCCACATACTAATTACCATTTGCAAATTTCGATTATAACTGTCTTATGTAATTAAAAATCATAGCACAATATTAACGTCAACTAGCTCAAAACATGAAACTATCATCACAGGGTATATGAGAAATATCTCCTCTCGTGGCTTCTACTCGAATACACAAAACTCTAACAGGACCAACCTTTTTACTGAAGATGGGCATACTAAATGCCCCTGGGAAGCTACTCTTCAAGCGCCAAGACTGCATTAATCTCATTCCAGGTTGGTTCCGCTTCTTGTAGCCAACAGGCTCTTCCTAACAGATCATGCTCAATCGTTTCCACAGCGTCGGTTAAAACTCACATTTGATCTGATTATGTTTTATTCTCTTTTTAAATTATTACATTTCTTTTATCATATTTCAAATTAATAATAATTCCAAAAAGGAAAGCAAAAGAAAACATAAACAGAAACAAAAGTTATCCCCATTTACATTAACTACCAATAGAATTCCAGATTATGACAGGTGGGAAAATTGGGGAAAAATGGGAAAATCCCATTTTTTAAATTTTATTAATTTACACAACAGAACTTTTAGCTGGTACTTTTGCTCAATTAACATTTAAGTCCCCCTCCCTCCCTCTTTATATCACAGCAATATATTATATCTATATGCAGATGTGATAAATCTAACCGAATACCACTACATTTTAGGCCCTCCATCTATTATGCAGCACACTAAATTTTCAGAAATCAATTAAATGCTAAATAATAACTTACCAATCCATAAAATAATAATAATACAATAGGGTTCGTAATTTCAAACGCTATGTTGTGTTCAGAGACCGATATGTGATATAACTAAAAGCTTCATTATAATGATATTTTGTGAGATTGCTGTTTGCTAATGGATAAAATTAAAGATTAATTATGTTTCCCATTAATGCATTTTATATGATGTTTACTTTCGGTTACAAGTTGTATTATTAAATTCATGCGTCCGTATTATGAACCGCATGTTTGTATAGGTGAGGTAGAAAATGTCCCTTACATTAACTCTAATAACTGGGAGTTTTATGTATTTTACAAGGGGAGGTTTTATGTGGGCTATCTTTAATGTTGTCGTTCTTACGTAACAGCGTTTCCCTCGTATTATACAAACGCGTGTGTGCTTCCAGGAACAAATAGTACCCGTTATCAGATAGTGTTCACATTGCGTGCGATACGCTCAATTATTAAACTTGACTTTCGATTAAATCTAAAATTTAGCCGCCATTTGGCCGTATCTCCTCCGAAATAAATCACACTCACTCCGGGACAAATCGATGTCCAATAATATTTCTTTTATTTGGTCTCGGCGGCAATAACTCATATGTGGGTAAGATAAAGCGTAAAGTCGGAACGAAATTTATGCAGTTCATCCGAGGACAAACAGGCGAATTATCCTTTGCATCCTCGGACGTCGCAATATGCAGTAACGGCTGACCCTCATTTCTGGGCATTTCCTCCACGATTCGTTGGAGCTAATCCCGCCACAGGAAGTAACAGGAAGCAGCAAGAGAGGCCTCATCAGTCACAGTCACTGCAAGCAAATTATTGTGGCGGACCCTTCCTGCCTGCTAGATTTACACCTGACCTCTTTTATAGCGGGAAAAATTCCTGAGAACCGATTCGCCTCCGCGAATGTGTTCATTTATCTTTTGTTCTTCACCTCATCTATATTTACTCGACGCGAGCGAACACGGGAGATGTTCGGGAGCTTAAAATTATGCTTTTTATAGAAATATTACACGAGCATCTAAAAGCGATAATGCACGATCCCCACAAAGAGCCGCGGGGCTTAAGAAAACGAAACCCTCAAACTATTAAGAGTCACACACACGATCGAAGGGGCTTACTTTAAAAGCTTTTAGATTTGAAAGTGTGTAGGCCCTCTAATTAGACGAATTTGGCTCAAAGTGAGCAATGCTGACGTTAATGCTTACGAAATATGAACCTCTTACCGACCTTTATCTCACAATGATTTATTGTAGGTTTTTTAATTCGGTTTCACCTTGTGTAGTTTAAACTTCTAGGAACAATTTGATTTTATATGTCTACAGTACATGCACTATTAATCTTTCAAGGAAAGCAGATAGTTAAGTGTCGTAAGTGTTGACATACTTAGCTTTTAAAATTCACACTGGAGATATAAAACCCCTTTATAACATATTTCGAATCTAAAAATCCTTTCCGTAAAAAATTAAAAATACAGGAACCCTAAATTGGAAACCTCTAAGCTTGTTTAACGACGTAATTTAAACAATTACTTTAAAACTATCAAGAAAATTATAAACATATATAAAGATAAAGTGTAAGGATCAAAAGAGAAATCGGGAACATACATTTGCAAAAATAAAAAAGAGAAGAAAGTATCTGAAAAGATGATTTAGCGAGATGGGAATGACGAAATGGGAAGTAATAGCTATCGGATTAGAAAACTGGACTACGAAAAAGATAGAGAACAGAAAGAGGAAGTTTAAAGTATAAAACGTTTTTAAAAAGTAGCAAATCAGAAATAACGGTTGGGAAAGAGAATTTGTGAAATAATCGAATATGGAAGTAACAACACAACGCAGGAAAAAAATAAAACATGCTGGAGGTGAAAGCAAAGAAGTATTTTGCCTAAGAAGCTAATAACGTCAATGATTAAGTTATAATTGCCATCGCTACTTCAAGAAAATTAAAATTAGATAGAGAATAAATAGAATTTTAAATGAAAATAAAGAGGAGAAGGCTGTAGCCATAAAAATAGTGAAAACGTAGAAGAAGCCGCAGAAAAATGGCAATGAAAATATAGCTAGAGAATAGAAGAAAGATGGAAAACCCAAGAAGATTCACTAAAGAATATTTCCGAGACAGGGGCGAAACAGCATAATTAAGGAGCGGGAGTAAAAGTATTAGAAACAGCTTCAGAGATTAAGAGATGGTGAAACAGAGTGGGGATAAGGGATTAACCGCTTAAAAGATATACATTTTATAATAAGGACGGAGGAACGAATAAGGATAGAAGAAAGGTAAAGAAAGATAGGAAGGCAAATCTGAATAAGTGCAAAGTGACTGTGGAAGGCCAGACAGGGTAAGAAAAGATAATATCAAAGAGTCCAAAGGGAGAACCACACAGTATAGATGTATTAAAAAAGCGTAGAGGCTGTGACGTTCGGCCGCTTTTATTGAACGCACCCTGTATGCCCGACGTTATTTAGATTTCGATAAACGCAGCAAATCCGAGTCTTCACACTACTAACTGCGGGGAAAAAGACGCAAGCTCTCGACCTCGTGTTACGCAGATTTAAAATTACCCCCGGGAATTCCGAATCAGTGCAATTTACCAATAGATAATTACTTTCGCTTTATGTGGTGCCATTTCCGGTACGCCCGAAAAAGGGAAATATACGGTTTCCCAAAAATTCCAAAAATATCACTTAAAGTACCGATTTGGGAAATTATGTTGTACGACGTAAAATCTGCCAAAAGCAAGAGGTTTCGAGAGAAGCAACTGTAAAACTGCACCACCCTATACTCAGGGTCTAACTCCTGAAGGGCCAATTTTTCATCGAAAAAAAGTAAATTTTCAAAATCTTTGTTAGCTACGCTACAACTGTTCTATTCGGTTTCCTGAGGTTTCCTATTCGAAGAACTTTACCATTATAAGAAAACACTGCGTGTACAAGGCCTTTCTCCAGTATCTTTATTTTCAAGTATTACTTTAGATTTAATTGTTTTGGGGTGCACCCGTGCGTGACCCCTTGTTTAATATTAAGATTGTACACTCCAAACCGTTTTTGGTCTTTTTTTCAATAATGTTTATCTTTGTTCGTTACCAAATCATCATTATTTAACCATCTTATATGTGTTTTTGTCCGCCATGTTTTAAAATTTAATTAAGCGCCTTATTTTTTAACTCAGTTGTGTTATTTAGATCTTTGTTAAAAGTAATGTAAAGGTTCCTGCAAGGAGAGCTGAGAGTGATTGTTGCGCCCCTTTATTTACGGGGCTAGTAAATTCACACTTTTTTTTATTGGGAAAAATTTGCGTGAAAAGGTAAGTTCCATCACGTACAACTTTCGTATTGGTCTTTCAAAGTTACATACTTGTTACGACTTTATTCCGAATTTGATCAGATTTAAGCGCGGTATATTTTACAAAAGGAACCCCCCCTCCTCCTCTGAGCTAATCTAGGACATACCATCGTTTATGTCGTTTAAGCCCGTGGCAAGGCGAAGTTGCAAAATTGCATAAGAATAGAATTGAAACAGAATGCGAAGAACCATAATATATTTTGCATATTTTTTTAAATTAGTTGCATGCTGCTAATATATTGCAACTACAGCAATGTTTATGAATTTTACTGAAGCTTATAATTCGTGGCAATCGGACAATACAGGGTGGACCACCGAAAACAAGTCAGGGGTGTTTTGTCACACTAAACTTCAATTCTTCGAAAATCGCCCAGACATCAAACTAATTTGATATGGGCACATATAATACGGCTATTTCCGTTCATCTGTATTCAACCCCAAAGGTGAGGTTACTTTCACTTTAAGTAATTGAAATGGCAAGGGGTATGAAAAGCTATGCCGTTTGAAAGCTCGATGCATTTGCTTTATAGTAGCGCTACTATTTTTGGATTCCAAGCATTAGTTCTCCCGGAAATTCTGTCCAAAGTTTCACGTTAGCAAATGTTCGAAATGAGCACTATGAGTGTTCATATAGTTATAAAGGCACTGCTTAAAATGTCATGACATATTCCCAAACATTTGTGGAGTCATTAGACGACAACCGTTTTTTATACGTTGTCGTAAATCTTTTAAAGAATCAGTTTGTGTTGCGTAAATTTTACTCTTTAAATGACCCTACAAAAAGAAATCTTTAGGAGATAAACCTGGCGCCATTGCGGACCATTTAATAGCGCGTCTTCTTCCAATTCATTGACCCGGAATCCAAACACTGTCGAACACCCAGCGCATAACGCGGAAGAGCTACGTCATGTTGGAATATCATATGATCTCCGAGGTAATGATCATAATTCTCTATGATATCAGTCAATATTGAATCAATTTGGTCTTGTAACAATTACAAGTATATATGTCCAGTCAAATTACCGGGTAAGGAACAAGGACCAACCGGACCAACCAAAAAGAAGGATCACCAAAAATGCCAGCACAATCTTAATTTTTGGGGGTGTTTTGAGTATGTGTTTCGTGAAATATCCTCGGATTAGAATAATATTTACGAAAAATGTGCATTCGTTGGAAAAACAGACGTTAAAAAGAAATTTGGATTATTTATCACTTTTATTCTTACAAAATTTCAAACGGCGGTTACAGTCTCGTTCATTGAGTTGTTGTAGCAAACGATTCTACAGTATGAAACTTGTGGTGTTTCAAAATTCGTTGAATCCTGGTTCGATCGATACTCGCTACAATAGCCATGTGCCTTGTACTCAACGTAGGATCGACAACAATGTGGCCCAGAAAAACGACTTTCATCGCTTCATTTCTTATCGGATATTCAGCATTTTGATTTTCTCCTGAAATTTTCTCATTTACTCCAAAACATACTTGCGAAATGTTCAACGAAAACAACAACTACGAAATACGGCGTGACGTGACGCTGACGTAAGAAAAACATTTACACGTTTACGCGAACGTATGGCCAATCTATGCCATCTAATAATTCCGTGAATATTGCAGGACTAATGATGGGTATAACCGTATTTTAATAATCGAGATATTCATTCGAATCCAAAATGCACGCGCATTTCGTCAACGCCAGAAATATCGCGCATCCTGCGAATTGTTTTTTCGGTTTCCGACTGAATTTTGTTTTGAATTTATTTAAATTTTTGTTACAGTCGCAAAAAAAGACCCATCATGGTGCGGCGCCAATTTGTTTCGGGCCAATCGAGCTTTTTCGACGATTCGTAACAAACTTGATGGAAAAGGGCCTACAGCTTAGCTCAGAGGAGTAGGGGGAGTTCGTGAAAATCGCTCATGTTAGAAAATCTTTAGTTGTGTACAGGGCGAGTCAAAATAAGTAGGCGCCACCTTCCAAGTCCAGCTGATTGTATAGGTCCTCGTGGAAGGCCGAGAAGCCAACAGCTCACGGAAATGGAACTTACCTTTATTGTGCCTCCTATATATATTTAAAGCTTGCAAAATTTTTACATAACACATACAGAGTACACATAAATAAAAGGGGCAGTAAATTTTAAAACACGTATAATGAAACTCTTAGTAACGACGGTACTGCGACGCTTTTTCCGTTAATATTCTGATAGACGCCAATGCACGTCTGCTTATTACGTGCACGCGCTGCGGATGCCTCGGGCGTCAGATTTTATGTCGAAGTTTACTCTCCGCGGTAGCTTCGTTGTCTTGGTACAGATGACGAAGACCTAGGTAGCTTCCGTTGAAGATGACGGTATCCAGGGGTTCGGTTATACGATTACCTGTCATCCCAGACTCGGTCTAGATGTTTAAATGTCCTTCCTCATAAAATAAATTAAGCAACAACGGTTTTAATACATATATTGTAATTAACAAACAAAAAATGGTACACAGTTTACATCAGGAATACTAACGGCTAAAACAGAACATATCAAAAGAAACAGTAGCAAAGCGGTAATGGTTACGGTAGCAAAGCGGAAGCAATTACGGTAGCAAAGCGGTAGCAATACGGTAGCCTTTACGATACCTGTGATACAGAGAACTGGATGTCAGCACGGTACTATTACAGTAGCAATAGAGAAAGGAAGTTACATATTTTGGCACGATGGGTTCAAACCCCGGTATTAAATCAGTTTAAAAGTCACGGTGCTCTTTCTCCGGATAATTGGATCTTGGAAGGATGGGAAATACCGCCTCAGGACAGTCGCAGCGACGGTACCTCTGTAGGAAAGGTTACTTGCGTCAGGTCAGTCGCAGCCGCAAGGGGAAAAGAGAGGAACAGAAAACACCGCCTCAGGTCAGTCGCAGCGACGGCGTTTCTGCAGGGATGGGTTACTTGCGTCAGGTCAGTCGCAGCCGCAAGGGGAAAGAAAGGAACAGAAAACACCGCCTCAGGACAGTCGCAGCGACGGCGTTTCTGCAGGGTAAGGGTATAATAGAGAGTAAGAGATTTACGGTTGAGAAAGAGAATGGACGTACAAAATATGAACGGTAATATTAGAGTACCAAAATAAAATAATTCCTTACCTCTAAAACTGTCGGATATACTGTACCCTGTTCTCGGAGTAGTCCTGTTGAATACTTGAAAAGCGGGAATGGAACTGAACTTTCATTGCAAAATTTCTGAATTTATACCCGCTGGCTATTCTGAAGTTACAAATTTTCGTTCGGTTCGCGCAATAATGCACGGAGTAGAATATACCTCGCTACCCTTCCACTTTACGCTGGACGTGCGGTTATCAGATTTCCACCCGTAAATGCTATGCAAATAAAATATATTACAAAGTTCGGACTCAATTATAAATGTTAAAATGCCAAATATAATTACAAACGGTAATTAAATACTACCCTAACATCGGTACAAAATAGAATGATACCTAACAGCGTTAACACAAGATAAATACGGATTTAAGCAGCGGCTAATCGGTACACAATAAATAAATCAGGTTTTTCGGACTTTAAATTTAAAATATAAGTTAAACGGTGCAAAGTAAATAAAATATCCTCGTTCGGCCTTAGATTCAAAACATAACGCAGCTGGTATCTGCACATTTGCACATAAATTGATAAACAATTCTAAACTATAAAAATACAGGGTGCGGTCGGAAAGATATCGGTCGGTACACAAATAAAATTACTTAAATTAAGCGGAAACATTTCTAAACGGTAAAACGGCATAACGTGGTTATGTAACAAATTTAACGGAGTCCCAATTAACATCAAAATAATTAAATAAAACTTAATTGTCTGGATAATTAAACAAAATTAGTAACGCTTCGTTACAGTGCAACAACAAAAATGACAAGCAAAAGTGATTTGGTAATTCTAAAATTACAACAGCCTAAATTGAACGTTCAAACAAAAGGTAACTCGCCGTCCATGGCCCACGGTATTTAAAATCTATTAATTCTGCGTGGTCAGTGGCGTAGAGTTTACAGGAAAACACAGCATAAACAAAGTTTCTTTTTACAAATATTTCGTGCAAATAAAAGATTTTTGACTGAAGGGCGCTTTTTTGGGTTTAACAAGACAAAGTTTAATTCCGCTAAATTTTGCAAGTCGGGCGCAAGTTTTGTTTCACCACACACAGAAAAACTGGTCTGTTTTACCTTAAAGTTCGGAGAAGACGGCACAATATACGGCGATTTCCGGTTGCTAACGATGAACGCAAGACAGGACTCTTCGATGGTATGAAGAAATAACTGCAGAACCACGGGAGTTGGGCTTCGAAGTTAATCCGCCGAAAGGCGATTGGTCGATTCACTAAAGAATTGCCTTTTTCTGGGGTTGAATCAAGTTATTCCTATTTAATCCGGCAGTAGCCGACGGCCTGTTAAATACTCCTTGGTAGAACAGCGAAACGGAACACATATAACAGATACCCCTTAACAAAAAAAACCAAGAGCCGCCCCTGCAGCACTTAACGTAATTACGGCCCCCGTACGGGCGACCGGAGCCCCTTAAAAACGGAATGGGACCTCAATTCTCCCAAAAGATTTTGCACCACATTTTGAAATGTTACGCCAGAGTTCTAGAAAGATTTTGTTTTTAACGCGCGATTTCCAGGAAGCATTCGAGGTCGAGCGCGGAAGAAAAACAGAGCTTGCAATTTTAACACAGAGAAACTGTTAACATATCTCGAGCTTCGAAAGACAAAAGAAAATAGTGAAACGGTAATCCAAAATAAGACTTCAATTAAAATAACGTTATGAGTTCTGGCGAAGCGGCAAACAAATTAAGAAATTAATTCAAGTGTAGCGGCAAGTTTGAAAATCACATAACATTTTGTCAAATTGTAAGACTAACCTGATTGTAAATGATGTTTTATGATTTTCCGCGTTTTATTAAAAGTTATTAAATATAAACGATATTTCTAATTATTTTATTATAATTGATTAATAGTTGGCATCTTTATAAGGTAATCATGACGACCAATTTAATAATTAAATTTTTAAACGTAAGGCAGTATGGGAACCCGGACAGGTTACAAATGATCGTAACTGACTAAAATAAAAAAATTTGGTTTGCTTGATATTTTTAAACAGTGGCATAAGTTGCTGAAATTATGTTATTTATTTATCTAGTTCATGACAATAATAATATATGTAACTGAATAGTAATCAATATAAAAAATTCTAGAATTAATATTTTTGAATTTAAATATACTCCGCCTGGGGCATGCTGCTGCGTGGATTGAGTTGCCTAGCAGCTGCCGCTGCCGGTCCTAAGCCCGGATAAAGGAGGAAGGTTCCTCTGGTTGGTATAGCACACTGCCAGAGGGTAAAATCTTCAGAATACTCATAGAACCAGCAACAGAATGATACTTCAGTCAAAGAGAGACATTCCCCGAGTGGCAATCCACACCTCAAATAGAGGAAGGCCCATCGGTTACGGAGGGGGGGGGGCAATTCTGTTCCTAATGAGAGCGCACGACAAAGAAAGAAACGAGAATGGAGAAAGAAGGGAATGAGGTTAGGAACGTGGAACATTAGATCTTGGTTTCCAGAGAACAACAAATACTTATGGAATTGGAAAGAGCGAAGATTAACATATTTATGTTCTTTATCGGAGACGAAAAAGAAAGGGAAAGGTATTGTACCGTATCAAGGCTATACACTCATCTACGGGGGAGTCGAGAAATCTAAACGAGCTAAAGAAGGAGTGGTTATACTCAGTAAAAAAGATTATAATGACGCAATCGAAGGTTACAAACTTATATCATCAAGAATACTTGTAGTAACATTAAATCTAGAGAAAACTAAATTACATATTATAAGTGTATATGCCCCTGAAGACTGCAAACCTAGAGCTGATAGAGAACAATTTTATAATGAACTTCAGGAAACTATAGAAGAGATACCTCAAAACTATCCATTTTTTATATTAGGAGACTTGAATGCCCGAATCGGAAACAACGTAGTGCCTGGTGTAAAACAAAGATTTAATGTAAACATATACAACGACAACGGGGACAAGTTAACACACTTTTGTATAGATAATAACCTACGGATAAATAATAGCTTCTTCGATCACAGAATGCAAAACAAGTATACATGGGAGAACACGAGAGGACAACGCTTAGTAATAGACTACATTATATCAAACAGACAAATACATCCTACACAAATAATTGACGTCAGAACGTTGAATTCATCAGACATCGGGAGTGATCACAAGTTACTGCCGTGCAAATTAAGAATACAAATACAAAGATCCAAGTCGAAACAACCTATATACCAAGAGCAACTTAATACAGAAAAGCTACAAGATGAAAGTATAAGAAATCTGTATCAACGAAGACTTACAGGGTACATTAAGATTAACAAAACACACATAAATGAAACTCCAAATTCTCAGTGGTCAAAAATAAAGGAGAACATAATAAAGGCATCAAAAGAAGCGGTAGGGTCAAGGAAAGTAAACATAATAAAACAAACCAAACATCGAACACCGTGGTTCTGTGAAGAAATAAAAGTACTAGCGGAAAATAAAGGAAAGGCGTTTCTAGAATATAAGCAGTCTCAGACTAACCAGGAATACGAAAAGTATAAACAAGTCAGAAATGATGTAAATTCGAAAATTAGAACGAAAAAAAAAAGGACTACTGGGAAAGATAAACAGGGCAGTTTGAAAGAGACATACGGACAACCAAAACAGATCTGGCGAATGTTAAGAAACCAAAGAAAAGAGATAAAAGAATATGTACAAACAACTAAAATATCCGACGATGCATGGGTGAAACATTTCAGCACGCTGTACATAGCAGAAGAACTTACAACGCAAGAGACAACTGATGCCATACAGATAATAGTAAATGTAGACAAAGAAGAAGTAAACAGAGAAATCAAAGCTTTAAAGAATAGGAAATCACCGGGCACGGACGAAATCACGAATGAATTGATGAATATGGAGACGAAGCACTAACACATGAATTGACCACGCTAATACAAAACATATTTAACACATCAACCATACCAGACGAATGGAAATTAAGCATCATAATCCCAATTTTCAAAAAGGGTGAAAAACAAACACCTGACAGCTACCGAGGCATAAACCTACTGAAAATATGCTTAAAAATTACAGCAAAACTGATAGCTAGGAAACTAGAAGAAATAATAGAACTGCGCGATGAACAGCAGGGATTTCGAAACAATAGGTCATGCGTTTAGGCAATATTTGTAATCAGACAAGTGACAGAAAAAGCATTAGAATTCAACAAGCTTGCTTTCCTCTGCTTTGTCGGCATAAAGAAGGCATTTGATAACTTACAACTTCAACAAGTAATAGATACGCTACAAGAAAATAACGTGCCGAATGGACTGATATCCCTTATACAGAACATATACACTGACAATTATACCCAAATAAAAACTCCTAAGCGACTAATACCAGACAAAATCCACGTTACTAAAGGAATTAGACAAGGGGATTCACTAAGCCCGCTTCTATTTAATATAGTGATGAAAGAAATAATAAAAACAACACTCCAAAGATGCCCTGGGGGATATAAAATGGGAAAGCAAGAAATTCGATTAATATGTTACGCGGACGACGCAACCGTTTTTGCTGATAATGAAGATGACTTACCGCGCTTAGTATTTCAATTCAATAAATCCTGTGAAAACTTTGGACTACAAGTGTCGTACAAAAAGACAAAAACACTAACAATCAGCAAAGAACCGCTACGCTGCAAATTAGAAATAAATGGAAGTAAGGTAGAGTAGGTGATGTCAATACAGTATTTAGGGATCAAGCTCACAAGCAATGGCAAGGGAGGTAGAACACCACGCCCAGAAAGCTACAAAAATATCAGCCTGCTTGAATAATACAATATGGCATAATAAACATCTAAGGAAAGAATCTAAAGTCAGGATATATAAATCAGTCATAAGACCGATCATGACTTATGCCGCGGAGACAAGATCAGACACAATAAAAACCGAACAAATACTGGAGGCAAGTGAGATGAAGACACTGCGAAAAAAATGGACGTAACAAAACGAGGAAATCAGACGAAGATGCGAAATACAAAAGATCGAGGAGTGGGTCGAGAAAAGAAGATCACAATGGAATAGCCATAGATCAAGGATGGACGATACCAGAATAGTGAATAAAGGTCGAGACCTATCACCTAGGAGTAGAAGAACACCGGGTAGACCAAGAAAGAGATGGAAAGATGTGCTGGAGTAAAACAAGCTATTAGCTTATAGAGAAGAAGAAGAACAGAAGAAGAATTGAAGTATGAAAAAGGAGAAATAAATAACCGTGACTCAACCCTACCCGGTTCGAAATTATATAAATTTATTTTGTAGCTGCAGAGGCGACCCCATCACACAAGACAAGTCAAATTATATACCAGCACAAATGATATTTCAATTACTAGCCGAAACTAGAGCGAAACAAAAGTAATCCGAGAAGTTTTTATCATTCGAATGAATTACTAGCATCTCGGAGCTGTACGAATAATCGAATATTTCTAATGATTTCATTCGAGATATGCCCCTCACTATCTAGGACATTTACTACTTTAAACTTTTGGACGATAATTCCGCGGGAACTAATATTCGGAAACCAAAAATTGAAACACATGCCTGAAAGCATATTCATTGAGCTTTCAAACGGCATGTCTTCTGATATTCCTTGGCATTTAAAGTGTTTACCGTGAAAGTCGCCTTAATTTGGGGTTAAAGATAGACGAACGAAAATAGCCATATTACGTGTCCTCATATCAAATCAATTTGACGTGTCCAACCATTTTCAAAGAATTGAGGTTTAGAGCCTTGCCGTTTAAAATTTTTGGAGTGAAAGTAACCCCAAAATAGGGGTTGAAGATAAGTGATCAGCAGCGCAATGCAACAAAACACGTTAGTTTCGCTTTCGGTGGACCACGCTGTATATAAATTTAGATCGATATTTGCAAATTTTCCGCATTGGACGACTTATTTTTAGAACCATTTCGGAAGGCGTATTTCCAACCAGACGGAATTATTTTGCTACTAGAGTGAGTAAACTAAAATTAGCGTGTCCTGTTGTCACAGTAGCTACGTTAATAGGCGACATTTCAAGCCTGAAATAAAGAAAAAGATTATCGAAATAATCATAAGTAGTAATGATAAAAATTGCCAAATACTTTGTAAAAATGCCATCATCGGAACAATACCTAAAGTCTCTAAAAAAATATTTTATGGTATATTATATGTAGAGCTAGGATAGTTAGGCAAATTGCCGTTTTTAATAAATGGAAGGATTAAATCCGTTTTAGAATGCGTGCAATTCAAAAATGCAAATTTAATTTTGCCTTTTATGCCTTTTTTGCGTCTTTTTTAGGATTCTGCCTTTTTTGAGGAATTTCCTATTTTTCTTGCCTTTTATGCTATATTAAATTATAATTTTAAGAAATTTAGTTCTTAATTTTTCAATCTAAAAAAATTAGTACTAGTAATTTTCCAAGAAAACTGCACATTTTAAATTTCTGAAATAAATTGTAGAAAGTATTATTCCTAAGCAATTAAAGGTAGAGGTTTAGTGGGTTTTACCCTTTATTGTTACCGGCTGAAAATTTCTCAGTAGGATTATTTTCTTGAGATTAACTTTAATGAGGGGAGCAGTATTGTCAGGAGGAAGTTTTCTACTGAATCAGCCAGTTTGTCACAATTTTCGAACGTGTTAACATTGTGATTTGTGAGATGTATCGACTGCATTTCAAGTGATTTTGAATTTTAAAAATGCCAGCCTTTTTTTTGCTTTCTTTTTTTTCGGTTTTGGCTTTTTTTACTTTATATTGCATTTTTAGTGCCTTTTTAAATTTTTTTTTTGCCTTTTTGCCTGCCTTTTTCGAGACTTTATTTTGCCTAAGTATCCTAGCTCTAAATTGATATGTATTGGCTTCTACATTTACAGCGTTCAGGTAAACCGATCTAACCCACGGAAAAACACCGAAAGGATTGTAATGGTTTACCAACGTAAAAAGTTACATTTGATTCTGAATTGCGAAGTCGGTTTGGATTGCCCAAAATAACCATTTTTGGTGGTGATGAATTTTAAACGCGTGAAACAGTTATTGTTGACGCATAAAAAATCTTAGTTGTAGTGGTTGAATTTTAATATTTATACTTGCAATTTTGCTTTAATTCTTATGTATTCCTAGGAATGTGTGTTGCAAGATACTACCTATTCAATTCTTTTATATTTATAATTAAAATGCTATACGACACTATTATTTTTATTACCCATACTAAATCTTTTATAATTTATAAATTAGTAGTGCAACCTTTCTTAAAAAATAACTTTTTAATCACCAAAATAAGCTATACAGACGTAAGCCATCTAAAAATCATATTGTATTGGGGATATGACACATTTATTCCAGTGGCATTACTAGCACGGAGGAAGAAATGGATGTAAGAGGAGGATGATAGCGAGTAGTTAAACAGTGTAGAAGAGTCTAGAGAAATAAAAACTAGTAGCGGAAGAGAAACGTTTAGCCATAATTATAGCGAAGGAAATGAAAAAGCTATACCTTTTACTGCAGCCCTTTGGCTATCTCGAAAGCGTGATGACCTTCCCTCGTATGGCTGTGGCGCGTGTATACTAATGTGCACAAATCTAGGGACGTACTACTTAACGCGGCCCCAAACCGTAGGAAATATTATGTGCCGAACTCTTTGATCAGAACACGATGTTTTAAGAATTTAGATTTTACGTCTGCTTACACCCAGAATGATAGTACATCTAATATCATTTTTAAGTTATTTAATACACATTGCTTGTGTAAAATGGTTTCCAAACCGAATTTAAAAATGTTCAAACATTGTTTCTTATGAAACATAATCTGTTTAAATTTTGTACAATGATAAAGGCCTGCAATGTTTACAAAATCTAGTGAAATTAGTAAGGCTACGGTAGAACCTGGGCAGATATTTCAGGTCGCGCTAACTCTTTTGACTTGACCTAACGAGTGCCACCGCAATGGTCGCCGGGACCGACGGCTTTGACGTGGTGCCCGAAGAACGCACGGTTTATTATACGAGGCTTGGTCAACTGAAACCCATCTTTGACCAACTTAGCCTTGAAAACAAATGCAATCATTCAAATGACGTTTGTTAATGTTAGTAGTGTTTGTAAGCAACACATTAATACATTTCTGGCGTTTGAATTTGGTTCTGACTTTTAAAACTTCGATTTTGAAATGGCGTTTGTTGTTGAAAATTCGTCCAAGTTTGATCAACGATGCGGCGCTGCAATTTTTATGCGCTGAAGGTGTACAGCCATTGCAGATTCATACACGAATGCAAGCAGTGTATGGAAATGCATGTATTGCGTACCCAACTGTGAAGGAATGATGCCGAAAATTTAAGAATGAAAAAGAGGGGACTATGGAAGAGCCGCGATCAGGTGCACGGTATACTGCATTAACAGAAAACAATATCGCATGTGTGGAAGGTCTTATTAGCGAAATTTCAGAAATTGTTGGTGCGAGTATAGGATATGTGGCTTATCTCTGCAACAACTCTCAGGCTATAGGCAAAATGGTGATAACTTTCTTCTGTCAATAGTTGCTGGTGACGAGTGTCATTACTGTAGCGTTACGGGCCCCTGTGTTGTGTTTTTAGCTTTTATTTGTCGTGCTTCTTCGTGATCGTCTTAGGTTCGGATCTAGAGTAGTTGAGGTAAATACGTGAAATAAAACACCAGAGCGGTTTAATACCTTTATTATCATCAATATTAAACTGCAGACAGTGTAATTTGCTACCTTCGGTATTTACCTGTTCAGGCTAGGAAACTGCAGGAAACCTTAGCCGAGGTAGGGCGGCGTGATCTCAAGTACGCAGATATTTAGATGGGACGTATTGAACCCAATTTCTTTTAACCAACAACAAAAAGCGCGGAATAGTTAAAGGACTAAGAGTACCTGCAGCTGCTGCCGAGTTTCCTCCAGCGCAATATACAGGGTGGTGAAGGGATACCTGCAGCTGCTGCCGAGTTTCCTCCAGCGCAATATACAGGGTGGTGAAGGGATACCTACAGCTGCTGCCGAATTTCCTCCAGCGTAATATACAGGGTGATGAAGGATTGGGTTCTTGTTCTGGTAGGGCTTCCTGACGGTTAAATCAAAAATGATCTTTTCATGACAACTTACTTCTGCTTTTATTGGCCAAAAACGGGTCTTGGATCGTGAGAACCCACTGCACGTGTACCAATTTGAAAAACAATTTCACGTTCCATTTATTGTGAGCCCAATAATATTTAATTTAAGTTAATTAAATTATAGGAGTACTATTAAGAAACAGTCGAAATAACTCCCTTTACCTAATCCTCAGCTCCTAATAAATTTTGTATTTAATTATAAATTTGTGTTCTATTCAACAAGAAACCAATTTTTATTTCTTGAACTAATGACTTTTAACGGAAACGTCTGTGACGAAAATACATAAACTTATCCCAAACCGCCCCATTTATTGACGGCTGTCCCAATTTATGCTTACCTGAGATCAGACTAATTCGCAGTTATATTGTTACCTGCAATAAAATAGCTGGAAGAAAGACGCTGCAAACAAATATTTTAAAAATGGAATTATAACATTCAACTATCGAATGTGTAGTTGTTTTATAATTCCATTCATTGTACATGAAAGTGGATATTTATTTTATGGTTGTTGCCCTCATAAATTAAGTGTACCCGTAAAGGACAGCCCCTTTACAAAAAATAAATATGTGTGACGGAACGGCCGTTCCCAAGATCATTGAAGCGTGATTTCCAAACTCCAACTAATATTCATTAGCATTTAGTTACATATAACATGAAATCTTTATGCGAGTATAGATTAAAAATGAAAATTATGAGCATAATGTCCCAAAGTCCGACTATCGGTAATAATATACATATAATGGCAAATGCGGTCCGCTACATTACTACGAGCTATCCAGTAAGTTATCGTCGATGCAGCGGAAACATTCACGTTTACCACCACCGAAGAAATGATGTTAACATTTTTTTTTCGAAAATGCCCTTATTGATGGAGTTTAAGGAACCTGGAATAAATATCAATGCAAATCTGTACAATGAAACTTTGAACAAGCTTCATCAAGCAATCAGACGGAAACATCCAGGAAAGCTTAGGCGTGGGGTCATTTTGCTGCAGGACAATGCTAGACCTCATGTTGCTAATGTGGTAAAATAAAATCTTCAACGAAATAAATGGAGGGTTTTAGAGCATCCACCCTATAGCCCGGATATATCACCTTGCGATTTCCATATTTTTGGACCGCTGAAAAAGGCGTTAAAAGGTCGGCATTTTGAATCTTACGCAGAAGTACAAATAACTGTGGAAGACTTCTTCAAGCAGCAGCCACCAGAATTCTACGAGCAGGGTATACGTGCGTCGGTTAGTATAGCAATGGGATATGTGCCTTAACTGTGACGATAATTATTTGTGATTAAATTGTTGATAAAATTTTTTACAAAGCAACGATGGGTTTCAATTGTACACACCTCGTATATTATTGCTGAATTATCAAATTTTATTAATAAATCAATTGACAGAAAAACTGATTTATTAAAAATATGTTTACCAAACGTCCAAAAATAAGCATTCTTAAATATTTTTAAGCTACTATATTGCTGTTGTTGTTAATTTATGTTATTTAATCAGAATATTACTATTTGTCTGTCTTAAAATACACCGTATGTCAATGAAAATACTGACCCCTTCGTATATATTTTTTATTATAAAAATTATATAAAATTTTCATAAGTGTATTCTATTTATAAAATCGTTGATGTTCACTATTCTCACAATGGGATAGGTGTAAATAAATAATAAAACTTCAATGTCGAATCCCACACAAAATTTAATAAATGAAGTATTAGTTAGTGACATAAGCCATGATCTGTAGTGGTGGGTTTTCTATGTACCACTACAGATCATGCCATTCCTTATGACTCTTTTCACCCTCTTTGCCACAAATTAGCATCTTTTAGATACTTTTTCCATAGATTATTCTCTTTTCCCTTAGAAAAAGACGATTTTGATAATGAACTAAAAATTATTCACTCCATAGCTTTCAAAAATGGTTACCCGTCAGATTTAATTAACAACTTGTTCAATAAAATTAAAAGGTCTTTCTCCCTCAGAGAATTGACCAATCTTGACATCACTAATACTAGTCCCTCAACTTCTTATTTTTCTATGCCTTTTTTTGGACACGCATCTCTGAAACTTAGTAATGTTTTTAAAGCTTATAACATTAAAATTTCATTTTCGGTCCCCCTAAATCTAAATAAACTTTTTGTGCATAATAAAGACCTCCTAGAACCTTTGTCTAGATCAGGTATTTATAAGATTAAATGTAATAGCTGCCCTGCTTTTTATATTGGTCAAACTGGCAGATCTATAAATACTAGAGTGAATGAACAGAAAAAGATTATTAAGAATAATTTAATCAACGTTGACCCTAATATTGACTTTAAATCCTCGTTTGCTTCACACATTATATCTTGCAATCATGTTTTCGATCATCATACTGGTATACAAGTTTTACACTTTTGTAATAAAGGCCTTAGAATGAATTTACTTGAAATATTAGAAATTAACAAGGCAGTGGATAAAGATAACCCTGACCTTTGTGACGCCCAGCTAAAGATCGGCGACACAGTGAAGGAAATAATTTTTCCTACACAAAAAAAAATATATAACGACAACACCAGTAAGGTCCAGATATCGAAGGCAAGGGTTCGACTAACTGCAGACGAAGAAGGGTTGGTTCGAAATAAGCCTAGGCGCCACCTGTTTAAAATTTAAACCCTTGTTCTCGAAGATGTCGTAGATAAACAGGAATCTTTCTGGAAGCGGACTTACCTTACTGATAACACTAAAGTCTTTCATATAACTCTAAATCACAATAAAACAACAAAATACTTGACGTAATCTTCGAGTATAATAAATAAATGGTAATTTGAATTACATGTAAATATAAAGGTTTGACCACATATAATCAATATCTCAAAATTATCGACCCCAAATTGGTCACAGTTATAAATATATATTAATATCTTTCTAATAAAGAACAGACCACAAACGTCCCTGTCTGATTTAATAATTTACTTCTAATGATTAACTTAAACCTGGGGAAAACGATAATGCGTCAATAATAAAAGTAGTAACCAGAAGTCTTAACTAGCCTCGCAAAATTAATAATTCAATACGTTACACGCCTAATTCACGATTAACGAGATCTCGATAAGGTAAATTAGAATAAAAACCTATGATTGAGGTACAAGCGCATAAAAAAAAATTATAGTAGTTCACGCAAAATCCTCCCTCATTGAATTTCTGCGTCAATAACAAAAATTAAATCAGAACCTCGAAATATGCGGACCGTTTACAAAAGTTATAAACTGTAATAAGAATTAAATATATAAAATAATTAGTTGTACAAATTTGTTCGGTATGACTGTATAATCTGAATCGGTACAACGAAAAAATTACGCGGTCGTATTATGCTGGATGTCCTTCAAAATCCTTGACGTGCGAAAATATAAAGGAATATTTTAAACAGACCTTTTTGGTGCAGAATTCCACATCTGTATTGACAGCTGGTCTCACACTCGCATGTTTGAACTTGACCTTGCAATTTTCTGGCCACAAAGCGTCTCGATTTGTTTCCGAATTCTTTGATGTAATTATAAAACTTCCAACCTGATGTAAATGGTTGTCGATATTCGATTTCTCAGCAGCTCCGAACTGTTTGTAAATGTTCAGATTTCTTCGCAGCTACTAAATTCTTTTTGCCTACATAATTCAAGAGATTTAATAAAGAGAAAAGAAAGAATCAAACTCCCGCAGCTCACCAAAGATGTAAATCGGCACTAGAAGACCTCTTCAAGGGTGTAATAAATTGGATAAAAACCTAGGGAAGATCTCACTAACACCACACGGTAAAGATTTCCCTCAACTAGACCTTTTCAACAAAATTAGGAATAAATCCTTGGTCGACACGGACCGCGGTGAAAAATCTAGTACACACTTGTCAGGTATCAGACTGCTAATGCTCTCAAATCACAAGAATATTTTAAGCGACCCATGCGCGAAGCTAGAAGTTTAAATTCAAAATCTCGAGGCGCGCTGACTACACACTTCAACCGAAACAAAATCAGCAACATACACTGTGCGTCGAAATCGCACGTTACACCTTTTACTTAATGAGATCACTTTCAATCAAGTTCCCTATATTTTTAATAATTTAAATAGCTAATCTTGTTCTCATGGGTTTTGCTTTTTGATCAGTTCTTAATTGTTTAATTTTTTTGTAAATTGTCAAACGTTTGTATATCTACTTTAGTTAAGTTTGTTACCCAAGTTTCTCACCTTTCTGTATTAACACTTATGTTTGTTTTTCAAGTTTATGTAACTAGATGGCGTTGTCGAATTTTTAATTTTTCATGTTTTTTTGACATAATTATCTGGTTCCTCCATTTTGTGTTGACACGTAGTTTTGTCGGTTCCTGAGATTTTTCTCAGGTATGATATTTAATCCCCTTCGCTGGGGCTTTCTTTTGTTTAAATTTAAACTAGTTTGTAATATGTGAGGGGCTTTCGCCCTCTTCACTTATTTTTCTTGTTATTGTTATGAATTGACGATTTGATTTGGATAATGCATTACTTTCCCTTTGTTACATTTAATCATTCTACAAATGCTTTTTAATTTAAGAATGATTTTTTAAATAGTTAAATTTTTTTTTGGGAAATTTTTGGTGAGTACTTTTAAGTCTTATTATAACCAAAGTTAACTTGGTCTTCCTTTTATTGTAGTTTGAGAATGGGCCACAGCATGTCCCGAAAACGTTAACTAACTAATACTTAGTTTATTAAATTTTGTGTGGGATTCGACATTGAAGTTTTATTATTTATTTGTATTCTATTTCATACTACTTCTAGTGTATTTATTTGGTAGTTTCCCTTTCATTTAGAGTGGTTACAACTTGTTTATAGATCAATTATTAACATAATTTTTAGGGTTAAAAAATCTATTAAGTGCCTATACGTCTGTTCTCTTAAAGTATTCAATTTTTTGCCAAAGTCTAGTTTGTAACTATAGAAATATGACAACTTCGCACTGTTTTAATAAAAATCGCTATTGACACCGTTATCTAATAAAATATTTGATATCAAGTCTACGAATATATTTCGCTATTAAAAATTATGTCAGAATACTTATATTCTAAAATACGAGGCGTAAAAAAGGTATTTTGCACGCTAAGTGTGGAAATTTGGCGTTTCGACAACAATTTTGATGTCGAGCAGGCATGGAATGGAGTACTTTCTCCAAGGTCGTGCAAAATTTTCATTGATCTAAATTATATGTTGTGCCTGAAAGAACGATTTTTTGAAACCTATAATATACAAATATATTACAAACATATGCATCACTCTTTGCGACTGATTTTTAATTTTTTACCAATTAATATATGTTTGCGCCGCAGCGTCCTTGTTCCCTACCGGATCTGCGCCAAACTGTCGCAGCGTCCACACGATTCTACCCCCAACCGTACCAAAACGTCCGGTTTCGCCCATATTAGTAGTGACCCGAGCCTCCGTTGCTTTACATTTGTTGCCGTTTGACCGGCACCAACAGCGTTTGGCTACGGCCTAATAGTTTACAAATTAAATTTTAATAATTATTGTAATTATACTTGAAACCCCAAAACACATTTAGATATTTATAAACCAGTTAGCATGTCCTATCTACTGAAATGCCTCATTGTGTATGAGTATCTCATTCACTTGCTAACTTAAAATTCTTTGAGGTTAACTATGTTCACGTTATCTTGTGGATTAGCGAGATTCAAGAGTACACCAACTTTATTTTTTAAATCAACTTTTGTATTTTTTATCGTTAAGTAGTCTCGTATGACTTTGTTGCTCATTTCTTTACAGTTCCTTACAGCTAAGTTGCTTCTCCGGACGATGAGATCCAACTTTCTCTCCATCTCTTAGGAGGTCGCCCCGGGCTACGCTTTCCATTTGGTTTCAGCTCAAGTGCTATTTTGATTAATCTGTTCTTTTCAACTCTTCCGACGTGGCTCACATCTTCATTGTTTATGTGGTCTAATCTTGTTTTTCCGATGATTGTTCTTAAAATACTAATTCCGGCTGTGCTAAGAAGTTGCTTGGTTTTAGAGATCTCGGCGCGGATTCATTATGGATCTAATGGTTGATTTGTATGTTTTTACCTTGTTTTCTATTGGCATAATTGTTTTCTTTTTCATGTGACACTTTGTAAACTCCCAGAAATTCTTTAACTTTGCATCAGATGTTGTTTTACCGCTTGGTTCATATTTCGATCACTAGTAATAAGAACTCCTAGATATTTAAAATACAGCGATCATCTTCCTCTCTATCTCTAACTTGCATCGTATGGGTTTCTTTGATATTGTCAAAGACTTAAGTTTTTTCTTTTGACACCCTCATGTTATAGGTTTTTGCTACTGTAACAAATTGATGGAGGGTGTACTGTAATTTATTTTCTGTATGCGATTAGGACCCCATTGTCAGCATAACTGGTGGTTTGACTTTCTGTATTACTCTATCTATAATCAAGTTAAACAGAATAGAACTCAGCGAGTCGCCTTGTCTAATCCCTACATCAACTTCTTTATCCTCAGTTAGCTCGTGTTCTAATTTTATCCTCGTTTTAGTGTTTATATCAATAATTAATTTTAGTAAATTTGATGGTACCTTTTTATCTTTGCGTATTTCTAATATGCCTCGTAGTTGTATCCAATTGAAAGCTTTTGTTAGGCCAATAAAACACATGAAAGCCGGTTTGCGAAATTTAACCGCTTTCTCAATTATTTGGCGAACTATGAAAATAGCGTCCGTTGTGGATCAATTTTTACGAAAACCTTGCTGCTTCTCGCTTATTTCTATAAATGGTAGAATTATAAACTAGTTCAAAAAATATGTTGACTGAGGTTTTATTAGAAGACTCGGATAAACGAATAAGTTCTTAAATCCCACTGGAATTTGCACACAGACCTTGCAACTTTTATTCTAACCAACGAACACTTTTATTTATGTTTATACGGTTTCTCCTATCAAGAAAGAAAATAAACTGTGTTAGTGTTAAATAAACTTCAGAGGGCTTAAAGTACATTTACCAGTTCATTTTATCTAAAAACGGAGCTTACTTGTTGAAATTACTTATTATTCTTTACATGCAATTTTAGTATAGAATTAATCTGTTTATCCATTAATGGTTGTACTTATTGAAGATGTGCACACGTGTAACTCATTCTATGTCGCGTATATAAAATTTCCGTGCTTAGAAAATGTCTGTAATGACTAGAATGGGGTGGCTTATGTCAAATAGATCATCTTGCATGAATACGTTTAATACATGTGCTTCCATGAGTTATACTAGCAAAACTTACCCGGATATATTTTTGCGGGTCTGAAAATTTTGATGATGAAAACTTTTAAACATCGAGAAATCGAAGGAAAGTGTATTTTTAGATTTAACAGCTAGAATTTTAGTTTATTTAATTTATAACAACGCAATGCACTTAAAGAACTCTACTCTTCAGTGGCTTGTGTTTGTAATTTTACTACTCCTGCGTTTAAGCCACTCATATAGCATGATGTTATTGCGACCGTCTGTCGCACTCCTTTTTTAGAATGAGTCTCGTTCGTTTTATAAAATGCTGCAGGTGCTTTGAGTTCCAGCATGATTAAAACGGAAAATATTTTTTATGACGTTCTACTATTGTTTCCATTTTTCTTTGTGTCGATAAAAAGAGCGAGCCGAAGAAAAAATAAGAAAAGTTTTCGTCCGTTACGTTTTAATGAGATTTAACAGGCGAGAGTTAAGTACCAGATGTAAAAAATAAGAAGCTTTGTAACGCATAAACTGAATAAGCTTCAACAAATTGCAATTCCTCTAGAATCAAGATGCAAAAGGCGGCTCGAAATGAACACATTGTGCGTCGGGAGCAGCCCTAAACGGGGGTGGCACTGGCGTGCCCATAATTTGCGTGATTTATGATTTTATCGCGAACCATTGTTATTTATTTGTATTATTTGACGTTAATTAGTTTTGAATGAAATAAGAATTTCGTTTATTACGTAGTATTAACGTGCGATCACTATCATAAAATAAATGGAACGACTTGCTTCTTCCACGGTCACGAAGGCCGGTAAAAATAGCCCCGGCTAATCTATCACCGCTCAAAAATAAACCACAAAGGCGTATGCTAATAATTGCATGTTTGCTTTATGCAGTTATGCATGTAAAGTTTATTTTTATTATGTAAATCCGACCTCGAGAATTTTTGCGTGAATTATACAGCTTGACAAATTTGCATTTATCTCGAATATATGCAAACCCCGTGTGGAATTGGAAATTAAACTTTCACGACTAGATTTTATCCTGTAAGGTTACAAACCACCAGACATTTATTCGCGTTATCCCGATAACCCAAATTATCGTTTGTCTCCCCAGGCAAGAGGACAAAGTATCGAGTCATTAAACATTCTAAAGTGATTTCGAAATTCCTTCGGATTATCAATTATTAAAAAAAGTTGTGATAGGGTGTCATAAACCACGAACGCCTGTCCCGCCTCGTGAAAAGCCAGTTCGATTCCCGCCCGTTTAAGTCAAGGAGAGGAGGATGTCTCAGAAAGTAAATCAAATAATAATTAATGTCTTTTACAGTACTGCACTTGTATGAAACTTTTGCCCATCACACGTGGAATTATAATGCAATCTGTATTATAGCTACTTGCTTAAAAAGGTATTTAATTTTCATTTGGGTGTTTATGGAAAACCGTCAACATCCACTGGATTTAAAATATACTAGCTGATCGCGTGGGTTTCTTTCTATGCTTTGTTAGGCTATCTTTACATGTAAAGACTATTTTATTGTGGAAATAAATCGCCAGGGTTACTCAGATGTTGACTGTATTGTCTAAGTTCGCAGAATCTTCTTTGGGGTTTAGCAGGCTAATTTCACTTCAAACAAGGGACAACGGAAACTAACATACTTCAGAAGAAATAGTACTTCGAAAAGCACAATATCTAATGAAAAGTGTACATTTAGCGAATTCTTAACAAGTTACATAGTTCTAACACTTTTTTCCCGTATATGGGGCAAAAATAACATTTACAAATCAGACCGGGGTGGGTCAGTGATAAGAGAGTCAGGTTTCGGGTGTTCCTCACTGGCACAACACGTAAGCACATCATTCCACAAAATTGCTTTCGAAAACACCATAGGACACCTGAAATCAAAACCAACATATATATTGCTGAGTTACCCCACTTTTAAATCATTATTAATAATAATTTGTGGTTTCTTAAACGAATAACATACACCATATAAAATTGTAATTTGGTTAAATTTCCTACGTTGGGCGCCATAAAAAAATTAATAAACTCTTAAACAAGATATCCTTTCTCAAATGGATATTAAACATATACAAATTAATAAATTGTTTAACCAACACAAGTCAAATATTCTCACAAACCTTTTTATGTTGATCTCAGGGAAGCTGCTACAATTATTCGTTTTATATATACCTCTTCTAACTGGCAACAGAACATTCACAACAAAAGGAAACATAGTGAAATTCAAATTACCATTTCAAATAACAAATCAAATCACAAATTATCTGTACTTTACCTTTTATAAAACATAATTCAAATATGTCAATTCAAATTATATATAATAAATAACTACAAAGTTTTATTTATTTGCTCTTTGAATTTTCATAGTAGCTTTAAAATTTGTACCCGTTTTTTTTACAAGAAAACATAATTCAAATATGGCCGGCCACCCTCCAATATTCATTTCGTGTCGCACGCGCAGTCCATTGAGTAAAAGTTGAGTCGAACGCTATTTTATTCATTCAAACAAACGTTGATAATTTACAGTTGGCGATGTCCAAATCCAGAAAACACTAATCAGATGCATCCAGGTAAGCACTTTTCCAATTTTAAAACACCGGTAATTAGTCTTTTGAATAAGTAACTTCAAAATCCATATATCTAACCTCAAAATGGTTTTCAATTATGTATTGTATAAATCCAATTTTTACAATTATTATGGCACTTTTCACTTCGATGATTTTTCTTTTATATTGTAGCACTTTTATTTTCAATGAACTTGCTCGTTGTTTGTTATTGGTTGTCAATAAAATTATTGAATTGCATTATTTCAATCAGAATAATGACATTTAATTATTCGACGTTTAGATTTTATGTTTGTCAAGTTAAAACAAACACTCTCATACGACGCTTCTTGAAAAAATTGACAATCAACCCACTCCAACATTTTTTTCTTCTCAAATGGTAATTTTCTTGAAGATTTTACCAATTTCACACACATGGAGTAAAATAAACACTTTAAACCGTAGATAAACGTTGTGATAATATGTATTTATTCATAACACAAACTTTAAACGGAAATTTACAATAAAAAAAAGCAGAAGGAGCGCCCTTCCTTTTTGGCGGATAGAAAGCTACTTGCAACTTTTTTAACAAAAGATTCTCGCAAAATGTTTTCCGTTGCTAGGATACAGAACAAAATTTTCAACTTTTTATGTAAACCCCCGAGGCTTTGCACCAATGAAATCGCAGCTTTAAAATCTTCATATTCTTCTTCTTCTTCTGTATATAGGCCAATGGCCTGTTAATTACCTACAACAGAGTAGCAAAAAAAATAAAAAAAAAATAATTACATTAATTACAAATTCCTATAAACTAAAATAACTTCCTTGTAATAAAAGTTACAGAAAAAAAAAAACAGCAAAATGTTCTTTGCAAATTTTCTCAATTATTGATATCTTACATAACATATCTCCAATAAAGCATAGAAAGTTGACTATTTAAATTTTAAAATTCACTAAATATATTATTAAAAACACATTTAAAGTTAATAAAAATTAACACAAACCTTCCTTACATGCATTATTTCAAACATATTTTTCTCCAAAGGAAAATATTACATTCACAAATTAACATTATTGTATTTAGCTGTCAAATAATTATGTTTTTACTAATATACGTGAAATTACAGCTCAAGAATGTACAGATAACGTTGAAAGTATCCTATATGCTTTTCCAAAGATGAAAATCAACAGAACAACCTGTTTTGAAGCCTGGAACCCAAGATATATAAAAACGACTGAACAGAATCCTGGATAGGAAACTAACATTTACATCGTATTTGAATTATGTGTAATTAAACAATTCATTTTATACAGGATAGCTTAAATAACTTTTATTAGAATTAGCAATAGGATAAGATATCTCATTTAGAGCATGTTGGTTTTGAGATTTCCGCGGGTTTTTATGCTGTATGCATATGCGACGGACTCCCTGCGATGACGTGGACATGTGCTGGATATCGATTCGTGTTTCGAATTTGGACGCCGCTGGCGGCCGACTGGTACTGGCTACAGGAAAGTGCCATAAGGAAAAGTTGTTGCCCTCGACGGGACCAATAACATATCCCTATCGCAAAATTTTCTGGGTGCCTTCTTTTTTTCCATGAACTTGATATTTTCAATCATCTGTTATTTTGTTCTGGATGAATATTATTTTATGAAACTTCAAGATCCGACGCACAATTACAATACCTTTCAAATGAGGTGTCACTTGATCCCCATTGCAATTTAAAAAAATATTTAGTTATAAAATTTAAATATGTAGTAAAAAGTAGTATTTAGCCTCCCATTAAAGCACACAAAATTTTTGTGAGTGAATATCGTCGTTCGAAAGTTAGTAGGGGGGAGGAAATTTTACGATCGCACTGTATGTACAAGGCGTATCAGAAATAGGTACAAATATTTAAAACAGTAATAGATTGGCTGAAGTAGAATTCAATGGTACTATTCATTTTTCAAAAATCATTAAGTTTTTTTTTGAATTAAAAAATAAAATAAAATTTTATTTGAGAACTGCTAATGATACATTGAAAATGCATTTAAGCTGTAGAAGGTTATTACCTAATTGCAAAGTAAATCCAAAATGGCAAACACGTAAAAACTCGTCTGGCTTGTGATAACAACAACAGACTGAATAGTAATTACTGACCTACCTAATAGTATTCGTTTGTGGTTGGTAATAAGAAATTTTTTTGCACTTCTATCTTACTCTCCTTTGCATAACATGTCTTTGAACTCAAATTTTTGTTATTATCCTGCGGTATTCAAACAATTTTGGGTCAAAGTTTCAATTATTATTTTCTCATATCTTAAGGGTCCCATTGCCAAAGAAATGTTTTTTCTAGTTTGTATATATTGCAATCTACCATCAGATTTAATATTTGTACCTATTTCTGATACACCCTGAATATATATATATATACGCGTACTGGTTACACCTCAGTTGGTCGTTTCTCGCACCCTATTATTCACTTCTTTTGGTCGTCCTAATGTTCCCCTATTAGTTCTAGCTTCCTCATGGCTTACATAATAACCGTCTTTGCATTTTGTATGCGGTTTTCCTTTTTTCCTTCTTTCCGGAGGGATCCAGTTAAATATTTTCTTCGGCCACCTGCTATAGACCATACGTTGTACAGGCCCATACCATACTCGTTTCTTCTTTTTGACGTTGCATTTAGCCTGTTTACTTGACAGCACCTTCTTCCGTATCTCATATTTGTGGCGTCTACCCTCTGTGACATTTGTTTGGTTAAGACCCACGCTTTTGCTCCATACATCGTGCTGCTCTCCATTAGCGTCCCAAAAATTTGCATTTGCGTGCTTTATTTAATGTCCTTATTCAATAGAGCAGAGTTTAGCTGTTGGGCAATAATTCTTCTTTTGTTTGTTTTTGCTCTAATACCTTTGTAATTAATTTGTACTCTTCCGTATACTTTATTATATTATTGTTTATCATTGGATTACTACCCTCTCTTCCTGCAATCATACACTGTGTCTTCCCTAGGTTAATTTCTAGGCCACAACTCTTATATTCATCTAATAATTTTCTTGCCATGTATTCCATGTCATTTTTGTCCTCCATCAGTACTATCTGGCCATCAGCGAACAATAACGTATGAACGTTATCTATTTCTATTTGAACTCCCATTCTGTGAAATTTCCTACACCAAATGTTCAGGGCCCTACTGATGTATATTTTACATAAGGTTAGAGATACGCAGCACTGCTGCCTGAGCCCTTTGCTCGCTTGGAATTCGTCCGAAATATCCTTTACTATTTTAATTAAGCATGCGTATCATGTGTACATTTCCTTTAC